>BQKN01056214.1:0-32706 GCA_022839385.1 Asparagus kiusianus
AACTGCTTCAAATTTGGATGAGCGCAATGTCTATAAAAATTACATAATGTAGGCGTATAAAACTGCCTATAGGTCCCTTAACACAGCTCGACGATGCCGATTCGACGAACCGACCATCGGGCGATGTATGCAGACACGATCGTTAGTCCACAACACCGAAGCCAAGTGATACGCGACAAAACGAATTAACGAGGCTAACGAACCGCACACAAACAACGGAATGAATCCACTCGCGTGCGGAACCAAGCTAACGGGTTGAGGAATCAACGAGTCATCCAACCAAGAGCAGATTCGGACGAATCACGATCGAATCAAGATCAGTTTAGGACTCGAACTCAGAAGCGGATTTACTACCAAATCAGGTCAACGAATCGAGTCTGAACGAATCAACCATACAACCGAATCACGGACAGAACCGGATACAACGACAAAATGACGGAACGATTGCATCTAGAGGGGCTCGGCCAAAACCGAGCCACCTAAAGGTGGCTCGGCAGCCTAGCCACCTCAAGGTGGCTAGGCGTGTCGGCCACCTGTGCGTAGGCACAGTTCTGCTTGCCTATAAATAGGAGAGGTGGTTCATTTGTTCAAGGGTGGGAAAATTTGGAGAGGTGAAGCCCTGCAGGATTCAAGACTCAGATCTAAAAAAGATCCAAACTTTAGAACTTCGAAGACTCGCTCATCCAGATCTGGTGCTCGGCGATCGTCAACGCCAAAAAAGGCAGGTGTTCGAGAGGACCGGATTTCAGATCTACGTGTGCGTACTCCGGATCAAAGCTTGGTCTTTGATCCCGAGATTTGGACGACTATTTCCTTGGTGAAATAATCCCCCCCCCGGCTATTATTTCCTTCCTGAAATAATACCCATCGTACTGCGTAGATCCGACCAGATCTAGATCGCACGGTGGTCAACGGATAAACCCCGGCGTAGGCAAACAACCCACGCAAGCGAGTGGCCGAAAAACAGGAGCTCACGATTTGTTCGACAAACAAGGAGAAAGTTGTAATCTTTTTTTATTTTTGTTTGATTTTCATTGTAACCGGATCTTATAAAAAGACCGGATCTTTGTAACTCAAAAAGTTATTATTTAAGATAGCAATGGAATCAACAATGAAGAAAGCTACGATTTTTCCCGCGAACAATCTGGCGACCACAATGGGAACCACCGATCTCGCTGCTGAGATCAGAGCGTCGCAGCCGCGGATCTCAATCCCGGTCGTGGAGGAGGTCGAATACGAGTTCGACCAGCAGAAGTTCGAGGAGTACTTGTCGTCCTTGTCTGGATCAACCTCCCCCCGTAAGTCCAAGAAGTTCTCCTCCAGGAGAAAAGCTCGTTGGTACGAAGATGTTAAAAACACCAACGAAGATCTCGCCCCGTTTGATGCCAAAGTCGCATCGGGTAAGGTCCCTCCAATTCCCAACCAGGTCGGATCTGCTCTAGCCAACCCTGCCGCCGCAGAGGGCGTGGTGACTCTCTCGAAGAGAGCCCGCCAAAGGCAACATCAACGCCTTGCGAAACAATTCGCGAAGGCAATGGAGTCAGTTGACGGGATCCGTTACAATGCGGATCTGAAGAACGCAAGAGGCAAACAGCCTCAACAACAGATGAACGGCGAGTTTTCCAAGCCGCCAACCAACGAACGGGTCCGTGTTAAACGGAACCGTTCGATATTGGAAGAGCGCATTCGCAAGCGCCGCGCGATGTCAGCGCAGGCACGGGCTCAAGCTGAAGAAGCCCGTAGGAAGTTGCAGAAAGAGGTGGCCAAAAAGCTGCAATCAATCCACAAAGTTTGGAGGCTGAAGTCTGAAGCGGCGGTTCAGACTAAGGAGCAACAACTGTAGCCTCCGAAAGTTTAATTTCCGGCGAATCAATCCAAACCGCCGATGATTTCCACAACTGCTCTGGGAGATCCCGCAGGACCGTCTCAGAAAAGGAAGTCGGTTTTGGAGCGCCTCGATTCACTTCCCGAGGATCGATGCAAAACTCCAGTCCAAGAACGTTTAGGTCCAATAAAGAAGCCCCGAACGAATCAACATGCTGGGGGTCGCCGCAACCCTCAACATGATAAAGAAATCATGGCACCCAAGCGCACTACTTTGCGCATTGAAGTTCAGGAGCCCGCTGAGAACTCACGCCCACAAAGGCGCGTTTCAAGGCGCGTGACTCTCGAAAGCCCGAAGAAGATAGTTCGCTCTCAGAAGGAAACGTTATCGTCTGATGATGATTGCGTTATACCTGAGAAATCGTGCCAACACACGATAGGTTGTTCCGACTTTCAAACGAACAAGTTGTACTATCGTGCTGGGGGTACGAGCAAAGCCAGAAAGAGAAGTCCTCGAAGGCTAGAAACTCAATACCCCTGTTCCAAACTCATCCGGGCGGTATTGTCTGAGTGCAACTGCATTAAGGCAGTCCCCGAAAGAGTTTCAGTTTTCGAAAAGCTTAGAATCGAAACGCCAAAACCAAGGCCTAGGCGTTTCCGACGAAGAAGAATGGTGGTTGAAGATGGAGAATTTCCAAGGGTCACCACTAATATGACCAGCAAAGGAACATCAACACAGGATAATCCCGAGTCGATTCCAGAAGCACCCCGGTGTGTAACCCGTCTGCAGTCTAGAGCCATCATACGAGGAACTTACGGTAGGGTTCGGACAAGACCACCTTCAGAAGATGAAGAATCGGATGCCTGCTCTGTGGTCGCATCAGATAACACAGTGTCCAGCGAAGGACAACCCCGCGAGTCATTTATGATAAACGCGGAACAAGTGGCCAAGATGCTCGAAGAAGCCATGGCTAAACAACAGGAGAGCTTCAGGTTCGAAATGCAGATGGCCATGCAGAATTTGAGAGAAATGCATGACCAACAAATCCAAGCGCTGAGAAACCAGCAAGGCGAACCAAGTCGTCATGACCAGGTTAATCAGGAAGATGAGCACACAGATGCGGATGAAGCTCATAATCCTCCCGTCAATGCAGGGGGTGGTATTGAGAACGCTAGTCATAACGCCACACTTCCACCTCAGAATCGTGCTAACGAAAACACAGGTGAAAGTTTGAAGATTAAAAACCTCGAGAGCAAGATCAATACATTGATTTCCGCTCAAGAGATGAAAAAGACGGGCATTCCTTGCCCATACCCAAGAGAATGGGAATCAATCCCGTATCCGGCGAAGTTTAATCTAATTAACTTCACGCCGTTTGATGGGAAGGGTTCACCTATTCAGCATTTGATTTACTTCAAATCACATCTGGGGGTTATCTCTGGTAATGAGCTTTTGATGGTACGGTCCTTCGTTAGCACTTTTCGCGGAGCTGCCTTCGATTGGTATCGCCGCCTTAAGCCAGGAAGTGTGAATAGCTGGGATGACATGGAGACTAAATTCCTCACCAACTTCTTCGACGATGGCACCGAGATATCCATCTGGTCGTTGCTTGATGAGAAACAGAAAGACGGAGAATTAGTTGATACCTTCGTCAAAAGGTTCCGGAACAAGGCGATGAACTGTCGGGACCCGATCACTGAGGAGTTTATTCTCCAGACTTGCCACAACAACCTCGCATTGGACGTGTTAGAAGCAATGAGGACAGCACCGTCCAACACTTGGAAAGACTTAAAGGTGCGTGGTGAACAAACCGAACGCTTCCTCTGAAGGAAGAAGGCCGAGAGGAGTCAATCGATGATTAATCCTCCGAACTCGAACTTCGCCTCCTGTGGTAAGGGCAAGACACCTGCAGCGGCTGTCTATGCTAACCAAACGTCGCAACAGCAGTCCCGAAGACAGCAGAAGACTTCGGATCAGAGTCCCCAAAAAGAGTACTCCTTCAAGGACGAAGATGTTCCAGCCATCTTTAAATCCCTCCTTGAAAATAACAAGATCAAGCTGCCACCGATCACGAGTCAGGAGGAAGCTGACGATACTGCGGATCCGAAGTACTGCGCGTACCACAGGAGGATCCTTCATCCCACCAAGGCCTGCTTTACTTTAAAGAATAGCATCCAGACCTTGGTTGAAGCTGGCGTCATAACGCTAGAGTAAGCCAGTTGAGAACGGCAACACTCCGATAAGTATAAGAGTATAAACTGCTTCTTAAGATTCCGAAGAGTATATGAGTATAAACTGCTTCTCAATCCTCCGACCGATATAAGAGGTTAAACTGCTCCCTGATACTCCAATAGGTATATGAGTCTAAACTATTTTCTTTCTTCTACGGGAAGTTCCTAAAGAGTGCCATGCGTGGTATTCTTAAGGATAACCCGATCATGCAGCCGATACGATGATAAATCTAGTTTCGCAAGAAAAGCTGGGGGTAGATAATCCATGTAACGGGAAGTTCCCGAAAGAATGTTACATGTAATTTTCTTAGGGATAACCCGATCATTACAAATAAAGTGATAAGCACTAAACCCACCGTTTACCTGGTCAAATCTTAGGACCACAACCAAAATCTCCTCTCGATTCCTCCAATGAACGAGAGGCCCACAAATCGAGCGATCAAACCTTCTTACAGTTAGGATCGTTTTAAACCCCCCACTTGGTCAAACCTTCCTACAATTAGGACCACAACCAAAATCCCCTCTCGATTCCTCTAATGAACGAGAGGTCCACTTTCAAATCAAGTGATCAAACCTTCCGATAGTTAGGGTCACCTCAAACTCCCGCTTGGTCAAACATTCTTACAGTTAGGGCCAAAACCACAATTCATTCTCAATAAACGAGAAATTCATCTTTAGTTCGGTAATCAAAAATTCCGACAGTTAGGGTTATCCTAATCTTTTCGATTCTCGGAGTGGAGATCCCACTCTTAGTTTTACCTTTCCGGATTCTGGAGGTGGAGATCCCACCTTGAGTCTCCTTTCTAACTGGGAATAGAATATAAAATTCTTCCTTCCTTGTTCGGGGAATAGAATATAAAATTCTTCCTTCCTACACCAATCCTTTTCCAAGAATTTAGGATCCATCCTAGAAAGTTTTTCCCGAATCCTAAGTAGGGATAAGTCTACGCCTAACACGCGCTGCCGGTTTAGTCTTTCTCCGAAAAAGAAGACACCAGAGTTCGATTCTGGGGTATTCTATCCCGAAACCTAAGTAGGGATAAGTCTGCGCTTAACCCGCGCTGCCGGTTAGTTCTTAACCGTTAAAAAAGAACACTCGTCCGCATATTCAACATTGTGGCAGGTTGTTATTAATAACACCAAAATCCATGTCTCATACGCATGGGGAATTTCATCCTGAATCCTAAGAAAGGATATGCCGGCGCCTAACACGCGTCGCCGGTTTAGTCTTTTTCCGTAGAAAGAGACACCAGAATTCGATTCTGGAGTATTTTATCCCGAAGCCTAAGTAGGGATAAGTCAGCGTTTAATACACGTTGCTGGGTAGCCTATTCTCGTAACAATGGCGAAGTCTATGTATTCGAAATCATAGCAACAAGTCTCAGAGGATTCAATCTCTAAGCGCAACGTTACATGCGAACGGATTTAGACAATCCGCATACTAGCCCGACTCAAACGGTGGTCGGTAAAGGCTAATTAAATCCGTTGAAGGCTGGGGGTTAGCCAAAAATCCTAAAGTCAATGCCTAACACGCGTCACGGGTAACCTATTCCCGTAACAAATGGTGAAGCCTATGTATTCAACATCATAGCACAAAGTCTAAGGGAATTTATTCCTTTAGCACAACGTCACATGCGAAACGGACTAAAACAATCCGCATGTAAGCCCGATTCAAACGGTAATCAGTAAGAGCACATCAAATCCGTTGAAGGCTGAGGATTTGCCAAAAATCCTAAGTCGACGTCTCATACACGTTACTGTTTAGTCTTTTCACAGGAGAAAGACGAAGTCTACGTATTCAATATCGTAGCACTAAAAGGGTTAACTCTTTTAGCTTAACGTCACATGCGGAACAGACTTAAACAATCCGCATGCTAGCCCGACTCAAATGGTAGTCGGTAAAGACTTATCAAACCCGTTGATGGCTGAGAATTTGCCAAAAATTCTATAAACACGAGTTATTGACGTATCAATTTTACAAATTGGTCTAGTGACTCAAGTATCTGCCACGCTCCAATTCCTTAAGAGCTTAAACTGTGTGTACTCCAGCAGACGTACGAGTATAAACTGTGTCAAACGCCGGACAACGCGTTGTAATGAAGCCCGAACGCCGGACAACGCGTTGTAAATGAAGATTTAACGCCGACAACCGATGGTTAGTTCTATGTTGAAACAGCAAACTCGAGCTAAAAAGCCAGGAAATCGAGAATCGACTTCAAATTCAAAATTCTGACAAACGGTCAGACAATAAATGCAGCACCGGAACCCTTACAGATATTCGACTGTATGTGTAAATTTCTGATTTTCCCGAAAATGGGGGATTTTGTTTGTATTTATAAGAAAGCTTATTACAAACTAAATCAATCTGAATTACAACAGAAGCAGAGGGAAGGCCCTCTTTGTTTAATCGTGGGGACTTTAAGGTAGCTACAGGATGCTTCGCTCGGTGCTCGTGCCGAGTCTGCTTCCCTTGGACGATTCGACAGAGGTTGCTGGAGAGAGAGCTTCAGTACTCAGTAGAAGCTCAGGTTGATTGAGTTCAAATCCTCTAGTTCATCGGCGATCGGAGTTCGGAACGAGGAGACGGTGCTGCGGTGCAAGAGTATGCAAGGAGCTCGTCGTCGAACCTCTTCCTTTGATCAGTCTCCTGGTTGATGAATAGAGTTATTGATCTATTGGCCGATCTGATGCCCCCTTCAGTTTGCTGAAAGAAGCTCTTAAATGGGAGAGGGAGACAGTTTGGCTGCTCCTTGAATTATAGGATGTGACCATATACTATTCAAAGACATCATACTGTCCCCCTGTACTACAAATGATCATTCAAGGAGCCGCATGTTGCGTCGCGTAGGAGTGGGAAGGCCCCTCCTCGTATCCGTGATAGCGGCTGCCAGATACTCGACTGGATCTGGCCAGCCCATCGAGCGCCGGCAGCTTTTGCTCTCGGTTTGGACGAGTGAGGTAAGCCGCATTTATGAGGACGCAGACCGCTCTGATGCCTGTCCGCTCACTCACATCCTTAGCCACTGGGCAACCGCTTGATGGTCCTGGGACACTGTGCCCTCTCCCCATGCCTCAGCAGGCGCTGGAGAATGGATGTTTCGTACCCGAGTGGGTTTGGGCAGCTTGCTGCATGCCATCGGCTTCGGCTCTGATGGGTGAGGTGACCCGCATTTATGAGTATGCAGGCCGGTCCGGTGCCTGTCTTGTTCGCTTGAATTGCGGACGGCCATCGATGGGCCTGGGACGCTGTGCTCTTTCCCTTCGCATCATGGGGAGTAGGGGAGGCTTGTCCCTGGAAACCCGGCTCTTGACTCACATAGGTAGACGTGACCCTCTGTGGGTGGGTTTGGTATATGAGGGCGGATTTGGGCCCCTACGAGTGGATGAAGGCGGATTCGCACCCTTGCGAGCGGACTTGGTCCATGAGGGTGGATTTGAACATCTGCGAGCGGACTTGGCCCATGAGGGTGGATCCACTCCCATAGGACTTGATGTGTGAGGGCCTAGGTGTACCATCGAACCCGTCTCATGGCTACACTCCATTCTTGACTTGCGGGCGAATTCGTTTGTTAGTCTGCCGCGGTAATTTTTATCGTCTACAAGACCCCCTTCAAAGTTTTCAGACCAAAGCCGGCTTACGTGTGGTCTGGAACACTTTGAATAAAGAAGTTTTGGGTGGACCAAGGGCCTTAGGATTTTTAGCAAATCCTCAGCTATCAACGGATTTGCTCTGCCTTTACCGATTACCGTTTGAATCGGGCTAGCCATACTATTCCCCTCGGTATGATGAGTTGTTGAGTGGTTTCTCTTAGGCTTAATGCTAAGATTTCTACTCTAACCCCTAGCCGTCTGGGGCGTGGGTCTAAGCAAAGTTACTTCATTGATTTCAAAATTTTGGGCGAAACGCCTGTTTCCCAAGGGTGGGTGAGTCACGCAGGCGAAGTTGGGTTTTGGTGGTGAAATTTTCGACTGTCTTGCGGATTTTATTCAAGATTTCACCATCAAGACTTTTCCCTCGGGTGAAAGTGGGCCTAGTGGGAGCAGATCACGTGTCCACCGGCGGTGCTTCGTGCCCTTCCAGCTAAGGTGGCATGGCTTTATCGTGATTTGATGGTTCGACGTCCACTCCGCGCACCTCGTTCTGATCGTGGCCGTGGTTCTCGAATCTAACCGTCGGATGCACTTGCTAATCTCGGTTCATTCGATGCACCGAGAGTGATCTGGGCCGTCGATTTCGATCGTGTCCACGTCTCCCGTTCGTGGGGGTTTCGCCTTTCAAGGGTGGTCGTGGCCACGTGGAAAGTTAGGTCTTTTTTAAACGAGTCCTCTTCTCCCCTTGAAAGCTGCCGTGTTCAAAAAATCTCGAAAATCTTTTTTAAGGAGACAGAGTGCTGCTTCGTCCTTCAATGGCGCTACGATCCAAGAAGTGTATTGCAAAGGAAAAAGGGCCCGAACGCTTTTCCGACCGTCTCTCCGCCGGTGCGCCCCTCTACATGCCGGAACCGCATTCAGGTAAGTCACGAAATCTTCCTGGTGTTGGGTTTGGAGGAATGAGTGTCGCTCATCCTTCTGAAATTCCGCTGTCCCTTGATAGTCTCCCTGATTTGGGGCTAAGTTAGCCCTATTTGCCTTCAAAGGGTGATTTCTGTTTCCTCGGGCGAGCTCAAACTTTAACGGGACGAGAGGAGGGGCGAACTTTGCTTTTGACAGGCGAGTTCGGCCCTCCTCTGGAAGGGGGGAAGTATCGCCCGTGCGGATAGACCTTGTTCGAAGCGGGTTCCCCCTTTCGACAAGCGAATTCGTTCACACCTGTTCGATGGGCGACTTCGCTCTTACAGTGGACTTTGTCTTAACTGACTTCTTGCTCTTTTCGCCGCAACTTTTTTTGACGAGGCTTTTCCAGAGGGTGTGGCCATTGGCCACGCCGGGGGTATGAGTTATACAGCACCTCCTCGATTTCCCTCTTTGGCTCCAGTACCCTTATTCACCGCCGACAAACCTCATGGCTTGGTGAAGAGGGTTACAGACAGTTATCACTTGACGTTACGAGAGTTGTCGACCGAGGCGGCGCTGACAGATGATGCCAGAACGGAGTTGCCAAAGCCTCAATTTCTGTTTGGCGATGCAGCGACTGATCCTTCCGTTCTGCTGCTCAAGGAGAGCAGGTGGTTCCGCACGGTGGAAGAGACTCACTATTACCTTCCTAATATGCCGAGAGGGTTTTCGATCGTCGAGCTGTGATCTCTCGCGGTCCCTCGTGTGATGAACTAGGACTTGACTCCAACTCAGGATGGGGTCACCTGCGGTGTTTTCACGGGCTCTTCAGCTGGGTATGGGGTGGAGAGCTCTTGTAAGCGTGTGACGGGTCTGTGCCCTGGCTTGCTGTCCAATGAGCCGCCGGCAGAGGAGACGATGGCGGTAGCGGAGACTTTTCACCATCGCTTCTTCCGCGTTGGTGGGAAGTTTCCTCCAAAGGACTTCAGAGCCCCAGGGTGGGTATATTCGGCGCCTGGTAGCGACACTTGGTGGTCCAAGATCGCCGATTATATTCTGGCCGAGAATTCTGACCTCAAGAATTCGGAGCTGTATGTGGCCATTCAAGCCACTCGACATGGTCTGCGGATCAACGCTTCCCAGTTCCACAGCATCCTGGAACTGTATTGTGCGGAAAGCAGCACGTTCTTCACTCCCAACGGTGAGCTTGGCATTACCCCCATGAGATGTACAAAGTGTCAGGGCTGCCTCTGGGTGACTTTCCCTACGAGGAGTACGTCCCTGATCAGGACGAGATTGATCAGCTCTCGAACCATTCCCCCTTAGTGGTTAAAAACTTTGTGGGAGTTATTCTGCCATTACCACATCTGCCTCGGTACTTTAGGGGCATCAGATGACAAGGGGAAGAAGAAGAGGACTCCGGGCATCAGCCACAAGAATTGGGCTGACTATCTGTTCCCAGGGAATGATGTCAAGGGGAAGCCGGCTCTCCCACTGGGCGAATGTGATCAATCTGAAGTGGAGGCGAGAACAGCCGAAGAGGGGAGCACCATAATTCTCGAACATGATGAGGGCGGATTCAAATCTGGCACGGTCCTTCACTCGTTCCATCATCAGGCGAAGTCCCCCATCTCTGGGAAGGCTCTATTCGCGGGGTACCTCATGTTATGGCTGAAGAGGTGCGTAGTCCCTACTCACTCTTTCGAGGCGATTCCCGTGGAGGTCGTGTATCCCGCGGTCTGCTTAGCCTACGGGAAGTCCTACGCCTTGGTGTCGGCGACGATAGCGTGCATTCACCGGGGGCTCCGCACCCTTACGGCCCAGTTCTGCCGTGTATCGGTCATCGATGAGGGGGCAGGAGAGATTATCAGGACCCCCAATCCTAGGATGGGGCTGCCGTATACTTATCTAATGGCATGGTTCGTTTGCCATTGTGAGTGTTTGATGAGCGCCCCCGCGGCTCTTCAAGGAGATAAATTTATCCCGTTCGTCGAGCGCTTGGAGAGGTGTTCCTGGAAGTGTAGGGACATTCCTGACGCGCGGAAGACGCTCTCCCATTTCGTTCACTACAATTTCCGCCGCTTCTTTCCTCATTTCAAAGGAGGAGGATACGGGGAGTCCCTTAAAGATGCGCCGATGGCGGATCATTACACGGTTCTTTCGCGCGGCGCCTTCCGCTGGTAGGTGAACATCCGGCCAGGGTATCACATCCTACGGACGGGCTCCGTGTGCTATCTTGAGCCATATGTCCCTTGCAGGCTCGCTCGCCAGCTTGGGTATGACCAACTGTATGTTGGGAACGCCAATCCCCATCTGTTCTTTGAAGGGGGGGGGGGGTTGGTGGACGGAGCTCGGGGATGGTTCTGGACTCACGCTGGTGGTACTAATGCTCACTTTGAATTACCTGCAAAGGATCGTGATTTGCATCACACTCTCCTATACTGCAGGTGGTATCGGGGTGCCAGTGCTGATCCCGAAGGCTTTTGGTTTGGCGGAACAAGGGCATATCCCTAGAAGGCTTCTACGTATTTCAAGACGGAGAGGCCGCCAAACCGTTAAGGAGTGGTTGTCCGAGGACCCGACTAGAGACACCGAAGGCGGTGACATGGGTCTGTAGGCGTGTAAAAATGCCTATGAGTTCCTACACACAGCTCGAGACGAAATGCAGACGATAAGTGTCATCATCCAAGTTAGGAAAGTATTATCTGGCCCCGTGAAAGCTAACGAATATACAAAGTGAGTTATTAGAGTGTACAAGTCACCGGAATGATGAAATACACAATACAAGTTCGGAGAAGTCAGAAAGTGTCGAACACCTCAGAGTGGACTGTAAAATGAAGAGACATTTAAACTATTCTACGATTTGAATCTGAAAAAGTTCAAAACATAAAAGTTGTAGATCTCTTCGTCATCTTTCCAACGCATCTTGAATTAGCTTAATCGGAGGTCGTACGAAAGAGTTAATGCCAAAATACCAAAGATATCTCAAGTCCGACCCGTTACAGTCCGACCTGCTACAGTCCGACCCGCTACAGTCCGACCCGCGCTACAGTCCGACCCGCTACAGTCCGACCCGTGCTACAGTAATCTAACCTGCACAAAGAAGTAAAGTTTTGACTATCCTGTGATTTGAATCTGAAAAATCTCAAAACATAAAAGTTGTAGATCTCTTCGTCAGCTTTCCAACGCATCTTTAATTAGATTAATCGGAGGTTGTACGAAAAAGTTAAGGCTAAAATACCAAAAATGTCTCAAACTGACCCGCGCGTCGGCGGGTCGGATCAGTCCGACCCGCGCGTCGGCGGGTCGGATCAGTCCGACCCGCGCGGCGACGGGTCGGATCCATCCGACCCGCCCCCACGCGGGTCACATCAGTCCGTCTCGCACCCAGAACTGCCCGTAACCTTCAAAACACGTTTTTAGGCTGTTTCGATCGGTTTCTTCTGTTCCAGAGCATCCTAACTGACTTGATATCATCCCCAAACGTGGTTAGGCTGTTGTTAACTGAAGATAGAACCAAATCACTTATTCTTATCCTAAAACCCACATCCGGAGCCCTATAAATACAAGCCTAGGGCCTCCTTTTCAGCGGGGGCGGAGTTATTATCAAGACGTGGAAGTGCTGCTGGATTGAGGAGTCAAGGAGCACGAATTTCAGCAAAGGCAAATCAGATCCCGGCGAACTTCGGTATAAAGAAGGAGCTATTTGAAGGATCTGAACCCTGTCCATCTGTCCCTTGAGATTAGGCTTGGTCTTAATCTCGAGAAGAGCCCTGATTTCGCTTGGTCGATTTCAGCGCTTCAAATCAAACATTCTCCCGGTGAAGGCGAAGCTCTGCCTAATTGTTCGACGAGAGTTGTATTTTTTCGTTTTCATTGTGTAAAAGTCTTATAAAAAGACTATCTTTTTATTTTCATTGTAACGACTGAAGTTGTAATGAATACCGCAATGAATACATCAATTTTCAACGCAAATAGGGTCCAGACGAATCCGAGGCGCTAGAGACGCGAGCCCCCTCTCCTAGTCTTCTCTCGGATCCCCAAGGTGAGCGTAGGGAGCCTGTCGAGTTGACCCGAGTGGGTGAACGTCTGGAGCAAGCCCGGAGCACGATCGCCGGGCGGATGGGGATGCCCCTGTTGTCTCCAAGCAGTTCATTGCTCACAAAGCGGCAGCGAGAAGCGGCAGAGGGTTCCAGAGCGGAAGCGGCCAAGAAGGTTCGTGGCGAAGAGACTGTGGGGACCACCAGAGTGGCGGATAGCCAGGACGATACTGTCTCTGTGGCGGGAGCTGCTCAACCTACCCCATCTGCCGTATCGCGAGCGGCTCCGGTGACTTCGAAGGACACCCTTCCTTTATTTGATGTGGGGCCACAGGCAGGGGTCTCAGCGACCCCTGCATCTGTACCAAGTGGTAGTTTTCTTGGCACGGTACTCTTGTGTACGAAATTGGTTTCGTATTCTCTGACCGTTCATACTAAACTTGTGCAGGTGTGGTCGAGAAAGCAATCCTCATTCCTTCTGACGAGGAGGAGGGGAGTGGAGACAAAGGAGAACCAGGGGGTTCAGGTAAGCGTGAGTTTTAGTGCTGTCGATCCTCCTAAGCCAAGGGGACATTTATCAATCTTCTTTCTGTATCCACAGTTGGCCCCTCTCATGAAGTTATTGGCAAGGAGGATCCTCCCTCTTGGGAGGGTCATTCAGGCGAATCAGAGACGGATGACGACGCCTCAATTCACGAGGCGCTATCGAGCGAAGAGGAAGTATCGGTCCCTGCGGGTCAACAAGGGGGAACCTCCACCTTTGAGGGAGCACCGGTCGGGGGTGAGCGCTTGGTGCGAGAGTCTCCAGCTCTAGAAGGAACCCCCACTGGGTTGATGGCCACCTCCTTATCGGTGGTGACCTGTGATTCTGCCACTGCCACTCTGGTGGCACCAGCCGTTGTTCCGGCTCTGCGGCGCCAATCACAGCCTCTGCGATTATGACCACCAGTACCCCGATTATAGCTTCATCCTCGGCCGAAGATGTCGTTCTCTCTCCCTTGGAACGCTGGCGAAAGACGCAGGTGGCGCGAGCTCTGGCCAACTTCAAAGATACTTTGGCCCACTGTACCCGGCTAGTCTTGGAGGAGAGTTGTCCCTTCGAAGAATTCAAGGAGGATCTTGAACACGACGCGTCCTTTTTGCGTAAGAGGCTTGATGTTACCGCGGCGAAGCCCTACTTTCGGCGTCTAAACGAAGTGGAGGGGGCTGTTCGACAGCTGGTCGCTCTTCGCGCGGGGAGTTCTACTCTTGTTGATCTCGCCTCCCGCGAAGTTCGAGTAGCTATGGCAGAGCGTGATCGCTGCCTGGATGAGAGTACATCGCTGGAGTTAAAGTTGTCAGCAGAGTTGGAGCAGGCCAAAGCTGCGGATGAACGGGTGGCCCACGAGCAACAGGCGGCCGATAACCGGGTCTCCCGACTTTCTTTCGAAGTAGAGAGGCTGAAACAAGTTATAGCTGACGCACAGGCTTCCCTGGTCGTTCAAGAGAAGGCTCGTGATCAGGCGGCAAAGGAGCTGGAGGGCATTGAATCTCATCGGCAACTGGTCACTGACTCTATTGAGGAGAAAGACCGAGCTCTCAAGGATGTCAAAGAGACCATCCAAGACCTGATCTCGCGCACAGAGGAAGATCTTCGCCGAGAGGTCTTAAGAAGGCTCGAGCTTCACCACGCCGCTGAGGTTCACGAGGCGGAACTGTGGTTGAAAGATTTGTAATTCGCCTTTAATTTCTCATTTGTAATAGGACTCCCTTTTCATGAATGAAATTATCCTCTTGTATCTGGCGATTATTGCTTGTGTGCATACTATTTATAACATAGATGTTTCTATGCACTAGTCAGCGTTTAGCCGCGGGACGCCTTCCTCAACAGATTTTGGCAACAGACTCTTTCCGCCTGCAGGCGAATTTTGTCTGAGGGTGAATTCGCGATTGTCATGCTAATAGCGATTTCGGTTACGGGTTGGCTCCGCTTTTAGTGGGTCATGTGTTCACCCACGTGCACGTCAGTTACGGAGACGTGGGTGCGCCGTCTCGTATTAATTATGGTGCGGTGGGTCTCTTCGTCCTTCGTGCCTGATCTGGGCCGTTGGTTAGAGATCATGTCTAGGAACTGTCGAATCCTGGCCGTTTATAGGGGGCCTGAACTGTTCGGCCTTCTTCTCAACTGTTTGGGCCTGAAAGGTCCAATCGAGTCGTCAATAACCGCCTAGGGTCAGAGTATTTTAGTACCCTTCCCCTCGTCAAGAAAAGACCAAAGCTTTTTTCTTGTTGTCTTTCTCAAAGAAGATCCAAGTTTCCCTTGCATTCTCCAGATGGCACCGAAGGTGAAGAGGGCTGCTTCTAAAAAGAGGAAGGAGGCGTCTTCTTCAGGCGCTGCGGAAGCCGCCACTACCGAAGGTAAGTATGTAACTCAACTCCTGCTCAGGCATGGCTTGGTATTTCTCACTTAACTCTCCCTTTCATGCCATCGCTGTGCTCCACAGCCCATGAGGCTGATCCTATCTTGATATCCGATGACGAACTCGAGAGTCCGGAGGCTTCTCCTGCCCACGGTCCCACCCCGTCGCCAGAAACGGAACCTTGCCTTGAGGTCCCACCCATCGCGATGCTTGCCCCAGATCAAGAGCCTGTTTCCCCTGGTTCTTTGCCTTGGCAGGCTCGCGTTGAGGAGTTTGAGAATGCCGTGAGGCAGGTGATTTCTCTTGTCGATCTTGGCATGAGCAGCTTTGACAGCTTCAGGCAATCTCTCCTGGATCGCGTGGTCGACCTTCGACGATCGGGCGAAAATCGGCTTGCCACCCGTTGCATGCAAGAGCTCCGTCTTCTGGAGTCGCGCATGATAGTGCTAGAGACATTGCTGCGGGAAGGCCCGGAAGTTTATATGGAGTCTTGCCTAGCTTTTATCAGGCATCGTGAGGCTCAGGAACAGGAGGTCCGTTCTAAAGAAATTGCTGATTCGGAATCCATTGCCAACTTCTGGGTGGGTCAACAACATTGGTCTGAGGAGGAGATCGTCGACCTTAACTGCACGATAGCTCGCCTACGAGTCGAACTGGGACATGCGGAGGCGAAGTTGGGAAGAGTATATATTACATTGAAATGAGGCATGAACAATTTTGGAGGGAACTTAGTATCTTTTTCTCTCCATTTTTCCCTTTTCCCTCCATAAAACCTCTCTCTAGCTAGTGTATAGATAGAAACGGAAGTGACTTCAAATCTGACTTCCGATTTGATGGGTTGCTTTGCTGGCCAACAAGATAAAAAAACTCACCAGGTATTCCCAAAATCGGAGGAGTACAAAGGGTAAAAAGGGCAATTGGCAAAAATACACTATAAAGTATATATACAATCTTGGGTTTGGGGTGTAAAAGCATTAAAACCTGGGTCAAAGTGCCCCCAAGTAGTTGACTTTAGTTGGAGGGTGGGGATGAATGAGCCAAATTAAGTTGATCCCCCAAGCAAATTTCCCATTAATTAATTACCTCTCGATCCCTCTATAATTTCGAAAAAAAATAAAATAGATTAAAAATATATCTCTCCCGATCCCTTCACAACTCCCCGCCACTTCCCCACTCCCCTTTCTCTCTCTCTCGATGGCCTCAGCTTCCGCTCTCCCCCCTCCTTCCCTCCCCGGACTCCACCGCCCCCCGCTCAAATCCAGTTTTGTCCCCCCCTTTCAAATCCGCAAAAACCCTAACCCTAGTCTCTCCTCCAGAGCCTCCCCCATCCCCGCCTCCTCCTCCTCCTCCTCCTCCTCCTCCTGGGGGCGAGAGGAGGTTCGCTGGCTCCGAGAAGAGCAACGTTGGCTCCGAGAGGAGCAGCGATGGGTCCGAGAAGAATCGCGGTGGCGATCCGAACGAGAGTCCCTCATCCGGGAGATCGCGGCGTTGAGGGCGAGGATCCAGGCGCTGGAGCGCGGGAGAGCGACGGAGGAGGTCGATGCCGAGATCAGAGCGCGGCCGTTGCTTGCCGAGGATGCTGATGTCAGGGATATGGTCTTTGAAGAGGTTAGGGTTTCGGGTCGGGGCGAGGAGAAGAAGGAGAATGTTCGGGAAGTTAAGGAGATGGTATTTGAAGAGGCTAGGATTTCGAAAGATAGGAGAGTCTTGAGGATGGGAGCGGAAGGAGATGATGTTCGAGAGATGCAGGTCAGCCTCGTATTCATAATTTCTTGAAATTGCAAATATATTTGCCGAGTATTTTGTTAGTTGTCTGAACGTTATACTTGTATATATCTTCGAATCTCCTTCAGTGTAATTGAAATGTGATGAGAAAGGGTTGGAATTGTTCGATGGGTTTCAGTCTATTTTAGGATCAAAGCAATACGCCAACAGCTAGAAGTGTTTAATGATAGGTTAAAACTTTTAATCTTGCATCCGAAATAAAGCTGGTGTCTTTTTATTTGAAAACTGTTATTAACTTTTATTTAATTCTCATAGCGGGACTATGCCTATATGCCTTTTGTTGGGAACAAATATTAATTATACACACATAATACATAACTATTAGCTGATTTCCATCAGTGCTGCCTAGCACACCCCTGTACCATATGTGGACCATACATATATTGTTGTCCATTACTTAGGATCTTGTTTGAAGCCACAGTTTGGTACTTAGCATAAAAGCCGAAGCCTTCCATCTTGTTTCTCAGGTTTTTTGCATTACCTACAAGATAACATTTATCAGTACCTTTAACAAGATGGGCTCTGAAATCCTAGTTTTTGTACTGGTTTCATGACGTGCATCAGTCCATATATGTCTTTTCCCAATAAATTCCTGGGAATCGGACAGCAACTTATATGTTATGACTGGCCTATGCATTTAACAAGTTACTGGCTTTCTTTATAATTGTTGCTTTTCTATTTTGTTCAGTTTTTTTTCCTTGAAGAACCACCTTTGGATTGTAATGATTGATGGGGTCAGTTTCATGTGACCAAGGAGCCTAAGTGCGTATAAAGAGGAGCTACAGACCCTTTAGCAAGATTCCTGTATTAGTTTACTGGCAACTGAATGATCAGAATTGTATCCTTGTCAGAATGTACGCCCCATTTCATTTCCATATTAAACCTGTGAAGTGTAAATAATTGAACTCTGAAAGGATGCACTAAATATGCTACCATCATATGTTCCGCTGGTGTTGTCTCTCATATGGTTAGTGCCAATGGTGGATCTAGGATTTCTAAAAGGTGGTATCACCGCATAATAATTTCAAAAAATTACAGTGGTCCTCGACGAGTTTTCATATTTTGCAAGGAGTATATAATCACATCATTGATAACACTGCCGAATAAATAATAGTCACACTATCAAATGCATAATAGATTGCTTAATATATGTGCCACGGTGGCTGGTCTTCTTATGCATATCATCTTCTTATGCATATCAGGAGCATTTTGGGAAGGAGAAAATCTTGTCAATACACCTTATTCTAGGATGAAAATTTTAAGCTATACCCAAATTATATATCACCAATATGGGTAACAATGTTATTAGTTAATTCAGGATTGGACCCATTTCGGGATGGGCAATGGGCGTGCTGGCTCGTCCCGTCGGCCGGCCTATGCAGGCTCAGTGGCAAGGGAGCCAGCCCATGACTCACAACGAGTTGAGTGAGCCGTGTTTTGCCGCTCATTCCCGGGCCTAGAGCTTAGCCCAACTAGCTCGTTGGCTTGAGAACATGCAGGACGAGCCATGACACAGGTTGGCCCACCTGACCCACTTAATTATTTTTATTATTTTCTAATATTTAATTATTTTTAATAGGGTTTTTTTTCAATATTGTTTAACACTTAAGAATTATTTGTAAATAGCAAACTAAAAATGACATGATTACAAAAAAATTGAAAAACATAATTTTATTATGTAAAATTGTATATTTGCATACAATTAGTGAGAGAACCATCACGAACTCAGAGATTTAATGTAGTTTAGAGCAGGCTTTACATCAATGAGTAGCATACTATTGTTCCACTAAAAAATACAGTAATAAAAGAAATTATAACAAAATTTTAAAGAAAAAAGATGTTACTACTAACCAAATGCGAGCTCACAGGTCAGGAAAAGCGAGCCATCTCACTCACATGTAGGCCCAGCCCACTCGCTAGGTCTTGTGGGCCGAGCGTGTTGTTGGCTCGCATTTGGCTTGGGCCGAGCCATCACGGTCCCGCGACCTGCTACTGTAGCGACCAAGTTGGGCCCATCCCACATCGAGCTGGGTCGAGCCGAGCTCAAGAGCGAGCCGAGCGAGCGAGCGAGCTTGTGGCCCGACCCAGTGCAAGCCTACCCCTAGACCAATTGGACATATGCCGTTGCGGTTTAGTTAAATGTTGCATCTGTGGCCTTAAGCTAGGTGAATTTGATAACTCCTTTTTAGGGATTGGGATATATGTTATGTGTATGATGATCCCATTGGAGGAAGTAGTGTCATGTGACACCACTTTCTCATAGGTGGATCCGCAAATGGTTAGTGCCATATTTGGCACATTGGATTGCTGATGCATCTAGGTTTTTTTAGTATCTTGGTTCATTGTGATTGATTCTAGTTAGGGTCATGAGTTTAAACTTCTTTGAATACTAAACTGAAAGGGCATAAACTTTGACAGTTTTTGTCGTTAATAATGTACATTTGGTTTTGAAGTTTTTCTAGTCATGTTAAGTAGAGAAATCTTTTCTTTTAGAATAGGTGAATGTCTAAATATGAAGCTATGAATATGCTGATTGTGAAATTGGTATTATCGTAGTTTGTATTATTATACAAGTTCATCATAGCTAATAACAATGCACATTCACTATGTTCCATATCCCATTATTAGAACACTTGTACTATGATTGAGAGGAGTTCTGCTTACTCGTAACAAAACCAAAATTTTATGCAGGAAAGAATCAATGTGCCTTTAGTTATGTGTGATGTCCCACATTATCATATTGGTTCATCATAAAGCTCGTTTCGATGATTGTGCAAGTAGACAGTTTTGAATATATTTGATCACTGAAGCTTTGCATATACATACATATACATCTGCATATGTGTGCATGTGCAAATACATTTGGTTTTCAAATTTGAGTACAGATGTGAAATGCAGGAAGCTTTGCTAAAGTTGGGATTTTATTCTGGTGAGGAGGATATGGAGTTTTCCAGTTTCTCCAGTGGGACTGAGCGTGCTGTCAAAACTTGGCAAGTAAGTGCCTGTTTCTTGTTATTAAAAAGTTTTGACAAACAGCAGATCAATATTCCGAGATGTTGCACCAACTGTGATATATTTCCCAATTATATTTTTTGCTTCATTTGCATGGAGGCTGAGTTTCTTAGATATCTTTTTTTGCAGTCCTCATTAGGGACATTCGAAGACGGGGTTATGACTTTAGAGCTCCTAGAAAGGTTATTCATGGAAAGAACCTTAAACGAAAAAACAAATCAGGGAGGATCTTCTGTATCTAAAGCAGGAAAGGTACATACATCTAACATTCATTTCATATTTCTAAAGCTCCATATATATATGTATATGAAAATTCTATTTACTATTAGGTCTAGTGTACTTGTGCTTTAGTGTGCAAAATTGATAGTATTGTTTTTGTTACTACTTGTATATATGAGGATGCAATGTTCCATGTTTCTTTTAAACCTTTTCTGGATTCTTGGAAGTTAAAGTTTGTAAGTTTAGACGCAATCTGGATGCATGTATGCTGCATCTTACTTGAGTTGGCTCAAGCACAGAATGGTGACTGATTCTTAGACTGCTGCAACGTTAGTTTTACAGTTTATGTAATTTTCAGGAATTTCAGGTTGTAATTTTTGAAGCAAATCTCTAATGATACGAGTCTGAACTAGAAAGGTTTTACAGACAACCATTTGCCTTTTGGCGGTTGTTCAAGAACTAGTCATCACAATCATTTATATAGATGTCAGACTTTAATGTCTCTAACATATTTCTAAAATATTTTTGAAACTGTATTATTATTGAATACCTTTCTATAAATAGGTGCAAAAGCATAACCTTCAGCATATCTCGCAGTAGAAGCATGTATGGATAGGCATATTAAGCAGATGAAGAGGCTTAGGCCCATGATCCATCATTACATCCCGCAGAGACAAAACTAAGAATAAGACTAAGAATATGGCTAAACCAGTACTGGTATAGTAGCTGTAGCTATGCCCCTAGTAAGTTAATAGAGCCTACATACATAGTCTTGGCAGAACTTGTAGTAAAAAGGCACGTGCATTACTAGCCAACAACACCACTCATCGTGCAAATCATGTTTTGCATGTGTGCATGTAGGTTATTGTTGAATCGGGGAGCTCTACAGACACATAAAATGTCTATACAAAGTGGATAGTAACACAGTATTACGTGAACACAGTAGAGACAGTGAACAACACACAATGATTTAATATGGTTCGGTTAATATGATCTACATCCACGGGCGAAGACAGCAGAGGAGTTCACTAATCACAAAAGAGAACATTACAAAAAGAGACCACTCTCTAATATCTCTCCAAACTCACAATGAAGAGAACACTCGAATCTCTCTTTTTCTTCTCTCTCTCTTTTCTCTCTTAACTCTCTCTTACTTCAATCTGTCCCGAAGTGCTTCATCATCTCTCATTTTCATATGAATTTATAACATTCGTTGTTAAGTGAAAGGGACATTGAGATTGGTGAAATAGTTGGGCTAACTTATAGCCGAGAGAAAATTGTATGGCTGAATAGAGGGGCTAAAACTCAAAATAGCGGAGGCGTTACAACAGTGGACTTCGGTGGCCGCGATTGTTGACTTTGGTGGCCACAATTGTTGACTTCATATTCAAGTCCTTTCACAAATCTGTGGGTACCAGAGTTAAAGAAGAATCTCATTTCTTTATTCGTCCTTGACTCAAATGGTTTTAAATTGTCAGCTGAAGGTGGAATTTTGAGAGTTAGTAAAGACTTTCTTGTTATGAAAAGAAAGAAGGTAAATATCTTCTATATACTTAAAGGCGGTACAATGATAGGTACTGCAGTAGGATCATCCTTAGATTGTTCAGATTCTGACACTATATGTTTGTGGCATTTGTGATTAAGACATATGAGTGAGAGAGGATCGGATATTTTGAGCAAACATGGTTTTCTTTGTAGCCAGAAAACCGACAAGTTAGGCTTTTGTGAGCATTGTGTTTTTGGCAAACACCACGGAGTCTCCTTTAGTACTGGTGTCGACAGAACTGGTTGTACTTTAGATTATATCCATTCAGATGTTTGAGGTCCCTCTCAAGTTTCATCGAAAGGTGGAGCTCGTATTCTACTAACATTGATTGATGATTATTCCAGAAAAGTTTGAGTGTATCCTTTGAAGCATAAGAGTGATGTGTTTGTAACCTTCAAGTAATGAAATGTTATGATTGAGAAGCAAACATGAAGAAAAGTGAAGCGCCTCGGAATCGATAATAGGATGGAGTACTGTTACACGGAGTTTGACCAATTCTGCAAGGATGAAGGTATCGTACGTCATCGTGCAGTTCAGCATACACCATAATAAAATGCTGTTGTAGAAAAGATGAACAGAACATTTTTAGAGAGAGCTCGGTGTATGTTCTCTAATGCCACTTGTCAAAAGACTTTTAGGCTGAGGTAATCAATATAGCTTGTTATTTGATAAACAGATCTCCTTCTACAACAATTGATTTTAAGATTCCTGAAGAGGTATGGTTTGATGTCATTGCTAATTACTCTTATTTAAGAGTATTTGGTTGTTCTACTTATTTTCATGTTAATGATGGTAAGTTTGAACCTAGAGCAAAAAAAAACTATTTTTCTTGGATATGCTACTGGGATGAAGAGATATAAATTGTGATGTTCTGATCCTAAATCACCTAAGTTTATTGGTAGGGATGTTGCTTTTAATGAGAAATTTATGTTTCACTTGAGAAAGGAGTTTGTTGTCGTTATTGCAGGTATTAAAAAGAAGTCTAGTAAGCAGGTGGAGCTAGAGAACTCCGCTTTAAAGGGAGTGCTTAAGTGCATCATGTTGAACCAATTGATACTGGTGAAGGTTCAACTTCATATGCTGATACACCGCAAGTGTAATAGTACAATATTGACACGGGGAGAACAAAAAGCATATCCGACATCCTTAATGTTATGCAGACATGATTGCTTACGCTTTGCGCATAATAGAAGTGATTGAGATTCCGAAGCCTTCTTTCTACAAGGAGGCTGTTAGTGGCAGCAATGCTGCAGATTAGTCTGTTGCGATGACTGAAGAGATGAAGTCTATTCATAAGAATCAGACATGACGAGCAGATCTTTATGCATTAGCTAAAGGGGTTCATTGATGAAGGTAAAGAAGATCATGTGTGTAGGTTGAAGAAATCTTTTTATGGGTTGAAGTAGTCTCTAAGACAGTGGTATGGATTTCATACTTTCATGCTTGAGCACGATTAATCTAGAAGTAAATATGATAGTTGTGTTTATCATAAAATGCTCAGTGATGGTTCTTTTATATTTTTGTTTTTGTATGTTGATCAGTTGATGACATGTTGATTGAAGTTAAAGACATGTCAGAAATCAACGAGTTAAGATCTCAGCTCAAGCATGAGTTTGAGATGAAAGATTTGGGAGCAACGATGAAGATTTTGGGGATGGAGATCCATAGGAACAGACAAGAAGTAAGATTGTTTCTATCTCAAGAGAATTACATCAAGAATGTGTTGGAGAGATTTGACATGCTTGATGCCAAGCCTTTGAAGATTTCGCTTACTGCTCATTTTCGTCTTTTAACAGATTTATCACCTTAGACTGAAGAGGAACAATATATATCTTATGCTGGTGTAGTAGGAAACATTATGTATGCTATAGTTTGCAGTCATCCAGACATTTTACATGTAGCCAGTGTTGTGAGTCGATATATGGATAAGCCTGAAAATGTTTGTGAAATAGATACTTAGATATTTGAGAGGATATGCTAATATTGGTTTACGTTTTGGCAGAAACACAAGTTCAGATTGTAGAGTACTTGTTATGTGAGCGATTTAGGTAAGAAACGATCCCTGACAGGTTATGTATTCACTCTTTTTTATAGTGCTATTAGTTGGAAGGCTACTTTACAGTCGATTGTTGCTTTGTCCACTGTAAAGCCAGAGTATATGGCAATGACAGAAGCAGTGAAAGAGGCTATTTAGTTGAGAGATTTGGTTGAAAATCTAGGCTTACACCAATATGTTACTACAGTATTTTGTGACAGCCATAGTGCTTTACATTTGATGGAGCATCATATGTATCACGAAAGACCCAAGCATATAGATATTAGATATTATTTTACTAAAGAAATTAAAGTTATCAGAATTAAAAAATTGGTACTGCAGATAATCCAATGGATATGATAACGAAGCTTGTATCTTCGCGAAAGTTCGAGCATTACCTCGAATTGCCTGGAGTTCAAAAAACGGATATCAAGTCCGTAAGGGGCTTTTGACAAGACAACAGGAGTGAAGAGAAGATTTCATATTTAAATCAAGGTTGAGATTTGTGAAAATGACTTGAATATAAAGTCAACAATTACGGCCATCAAAGTCAACAATTGCAGCCACCGAAGTCCAGAGTTTTAGCCCCTCTATTCAGCCATATAATTTTTCAGCCATACAATTTTCTCTTAGGCTATAAGTTAGCCTAGCTATTTCGCCAACCTTAATGCCCCTTTCACATTAACAATGAATGTTACAAATTCACATGAAAATGAGAGATGAAGAAACAATTTAGGACAGATAGAAGAAAGAGAGAGTTAGAGAGAGAAGAAAAAGAGGGAAGAAAAAAGAGAGTTTTGAGTGTTCTCTTCTTTGTGAGTTTTGGGAGATATTAGGGAGTGCCTCCTTTTGTAATCATCTCTTTTTTGATTAGTAAATTTCTCTGCTGTCTTCGCCTGTAGATGTAGGTCATACTGACCGAACCATGTTAAGTCTTTGTGTGATGTTCATTGTCTCTATTGTGTTTACATGATATTGTGTTATTATCTACTTTGTATAGATATTTTCTGTGTCTGTGGAGCTCTCCATTGCAATAGTTATGGTGAATTGTCAAGTTCTAGGTTACAAATCTTCTTTAGCGGCGAACTTTTCTTATTCAAGCGAAGGTTTTTTATTCATTCACTCCTTCTATGTTTCCAAATAGAGTTTAAGTTTCTTTTGTCTCTCCTAAACTCTCCATATATGTTAGTAGTTTCATAGAATAATGCACGTTCTCTAGTTATATATTTCTATCATTTCCCACATAATAGAGTATGGTGATTAAATTACCATTTTTCTGGCAGGATGGTCCAAATGGAGCACCGACTACATCTGTGTCTGGAGTAACAGAAATTAAGCAGACAGTCGTAAAAGAGAGTGGTAATGCAAACGTTGAGGTATCTGCACATAAAGTATTCCTCCTTGGTGAGAATCGATGGGAAGATTCATCTAGGTTAACAGGCAGGAATAAGCCCATTAGCGGAAATGCAGTAGTGTCTTCTACCAAATGCCTTACTTGTCGTGGAGAAGGCCGTTTAATGTGCACAGGTATCTGCTACTGTCTTCACCTTTTGCTATAATTATCTTCAAATAGCTAACTTCTTGTGTGGGAAACCAAGATTAAATGAATTAACATCATTGAACAAGCGACTGAAGTAAGCAATAAGCAATGTATCACCTCTAACAGCAATATTTGGAGAATATCTCAGATTCTCACATAGATTCTGGGATAAACTGAAAATAGTTAAATCAATAAAATGGAAACAGGTTTCCTGTGACATTTCATTTGATCTGACCTGTTAGTTTGTTTTGTAATTCAGATATGATTTGAAGTTTCTAAGAGATTTTTGACATTGATGTCCTTTTTTATTGAGCCTGTTTCTATACTCTTTCATCTCAACTCCTGCCAAGTTTACCTGATATTGAACTCTGGTTGCATAATTTAAACTAGTGGAACCAAGAATATTCTTCATTTTCTTTTGGAGAAGTTGCGACAATTCTACACCATTGCATTACTGATAATGTTGCAAGAAAACTACAAATGGTAAAGAGTATTTGGCTTGCACATACTATTTCCTTTTGAGAAACAAGTGCAATCTTGCGTCTTTTCCATGATTTTAACCTATGCCTCCCCTTTGTTAATCCTACACATTTACCATGATACCAAGCCGCAAGCGGTTTTCTTTTGCGTAGTTGGCTTGCAAGGTTTGATGCGATCCCGGGTACTGCAGTCTAGAGTTTGACAGTCTTTTTAATAGTTTGTTGCTTTTCTATTGGAGCCTTCATAACATGGTTTTGCACCCTGTTGCAGACTCCAGTTTGGTAAGAAAAGGCTCAGAGGAATTTGATTATGCATTAATTTTATCTCTTATTGTTTTCACTGGTTCATCCAACCTTTAGTATTGACAGAGTGCATATGAAATGCATTTCTCCAATAGGGTTTTTTGGATTAATTGCAAATACAACCCTGTACTATTGGAGGTTAGCCATTTATTACCCCTAAACTTTCCCCTTAGACCCCAGGATCGTCCGAACTGTTGTGTCTCCGCTATCTGTACCCTTCACATGGGTGTTGCGTGGTGCCAATCTTTTGAACAGAGATTCATTGATAATTTTGTATGTTGCAGAGAGACCCTCTGTTCTTTTATAGACGTTGAACCCTCTATAGTATAGGGGTATAGGTAATGGAGGGAGAAGAATATTTGGGTATCAGAGGGGCTGCTAGGTACTAAAAATACAGGGGCGTCTATTGCGATTAACTCTGTTTTAGTCTGAACCATCGGCAGTTGCATGCAAATCTCCGTACATGAAAGTTAAACTAATTGGCAATTAATTTCTGCTGAATATTTATTCATCTTCTTCCTTTCTCAGAATGTGATGGGTCTGGGGAGCCAAATATCGAACCACAGGTCAGAAGAGGCTTGCAGCTACTACTCACATTACACTTGTTTTTGATTGTTCATCATTAGCGGTTATGCATCTTCTTGAGATATTTAACTCACGTGCAGTTTATGGAGTGGATAGATGAGGATGCACAATGCCCATATTGTGAAGGACTTGGCTACACCATCTGCGATGTTTGCGAAGGGAATGTCTCCGCTGGCCAGAACTAGTTGAAACCTGTGAACAATTACACTGCATATGTGACGCATATGCCCAGATTATTTCCACTAGAATGCATACGGATGTAGGAAGTCAATGAATTTGGTCTGTCCACCAACCGAGCTTAGGTGTACATTCAACATTTCAGCTGTAAATATTGATGATTCAATTGACCCCACCGATCTGTAGTTTTGCGTTGGTAAGAGGAGAACATTTGAGACCACACCAACAGATATATGGGACAGTAACTGCCAGGGGAAAGCTTGTTCTAAGAAGATACTTTGCTATTTTTGCGTTCTTTTTTCTTTTCTATTCCTATAGTTTTCTGATCTTTTTGCTATTTATGTATTTATGATGAACGCAGACCCCACCTGATAGTGATTTCCAAATGCGGTTTTCTTTTGCAAATTCTGACGTCTTGAATCTGTCTAATTCAAGCCATCACAGATGCTGCTTTCACACAAGCGGCGAGATCGTTGATGACCGGAGGAGCGTCTGGGGAATTTAGTCTGACGTTGGTCAAATGAGAACGCTTCTGAATAATTTTGATATCATTAACAGGGGCTTCTAATGTAGACGTCTTCCCATATGCAATCAAAGAGACACAAAGAGACAACAAGAAGAAGAAGAAGAAGAAGAAGAAGAAGAAGTATAAAAAATATAATTTCAAAGTTAAATTGACCTCTTCCCAATCCAAGTCAAAACCCAAATTGGTCGGTCAAATTAAACCCAAATTGACCCCTTTCTCACAACAAAGTAAACGGGCTCCTGACACGGAAAACGTGCGCGGCGTGCGCATACCTTCATCGTCATTAAATTAAATTAAATTAATTAATTAATACCGGAAGCTTCTGAATTGGGACGAAACGGCCCCCTCCAGAATCCTTTGACCCATTCAGATCTTTGACCATCCTCACCACATCTCTCTGTCGCCATCGCTATTTCATTCGTTCATAAGTCAATAGATTATATATAAAGACTCCTCCTTTCTTTGTTTCTGAAGGATTTATTAGGGATTTCTCCAGGATCCATCAGAAATCAAAGAGAGGAGGAAGAACCCAAATTTTTTGGGGGGAAAAAAAAACAAAAATCCAATCTTTTTCTTAGCGATGCCGCCGTTCTCGAGCTCGATCGCCCGCTCCTCCGTCGCCCCCCCGAAGAGACCTGGCGCCAACATCGTCACCCTCAACGTCGGCGGCCAGATTTTTCAGACCACCCGGCAAACCCTAGCCGCAGCCGGGCCCACCTCCGTCCTCTCCGACCCCCCTCCCTTCATCGACCGCGACCCCAACCTCTTCTCCCTCCTCCTCTCCCTCCTCCGCACCAATCGCCTCCCCTCCTCCTCCTCCAGCCTCAGCAGCTTCTCCGCCCCCGATCTCATCGCCGAGGCCGACTTCTACGGCGTCGACTCCTCGCTGCTCTCCGGCTCCCCCCACTTCGACGCCCTGGACCTCTCCAGGTCCACGGTCCTCCCCATCAACGGCCGGGATTTCCCCACCGCCGTCTCCACCGACGGCTCCGGCGCCGTACACGTGGCCCACGGCGGCAAGATCACGTCTTTCGACTGGTCGCTCTCGAAGAGGTCCACCGTCCTCACTAGGCTCCCCGCCGTTGACTCCCTCCTCGCCGTTGACCGCTCTGTCGTCGCCGCCGGCGCCGTTGACTTTCCCGGGCTCCAGATCTTGGACCTCGCGGCTCGTCCTGGGAGGAAGACCCTGGCCCTAACCCTAAATTGGGACGTCAACGGATCTGCTGCTGCCGTCCAGGGCATAGGAGCCTCGCCCGAGTACCTCTTCGGGAGCTTCGAGTCTGTTCGTAGGAACTCGAGCGCCGTCGTGGTCTTTGACCGCACGAATTTTAAGAAGGTGGGCGAGATTGGGTGGAGGGAGGTGTACGGCGCCGAGCTGGACTCTGCCATCCCGGCCACCAAGCTCAAGTGGGTTAACGGGTTCAATCTCTTGCTCGCATCCGGTTCGCATGCGGGCCCGTCCGGGCTGAAGGGAAACATCCGGTTGTGGGATGTGAGGTCCGGCGCGGCGGTGTGGGAGGTAACAGAGAAGGAGGACTGCTTCGCTGATGTGGCGGTGTCGGAGAGCTTGTCGGCCATTTTCAAGGTGGGTGTGAACTCCGGGGAGGTGTTTATGCGCGACTTGAGGAGGTTAAGCGGTGGCTCCAACCGGGAGGAGGATTGGATTTGTATGCATGGAAACAAGGTGGTGGATGCGAACGCTGAGAAGAAGAAGAAAGAGGGGAGTGGTTGTTTGGTGGAATGCCATGGAGACAAGGTGTTTGTGAGCAGGGGCGGGGACGTGGAGGTATGGAGCGAGGTTCTGATGGGTAGCGGGACGAGGGGGAACGAGGATGGTGGGGAATCAGGGGAGAGGGTGATGAGGAAGAATCTTATGGGAAGGAGAGAGGACGTGGGCGGGAAAAAAATTGTTAGATTAGGATTTGGGGGAAGCAGGATGGTTGTTTTGAGGAAGGAGGAGCAATGTGTGGAAGTGTGGGACGCTTCATCATCCAGGGGTTAGCTTGGAACCGATGATTGCCCTAAATGGTGTTTCTACCTGTACAAATTGTGCTAAAAGTAAATTTCTTCATATTTTCTACGTGAGATTTTCTATTATCATTTGTTCTCGGATATGATTACCTTCAAATATACGTGTATGTCTTTTTTCTATCTACATGACCACAAACATTATTTCACAATCTTTGAAATGTCTTTAAATGCTCCCTAAGTGCGCCATAATCCCAAATATGGGTCTGAGGGTTCCTATCCTTTTTACAAAGCAGTGTATCACTATTACAAGGATTTGTGATAGTTAGATTTGTACACAATATAATAAATACAGACCAAGAAGTGTTTTCATCTGCAGGTCACTTCTCATTCACTTTCTGCTTGCAACTGGCCAGCTTGTGATCTAGATCTTCTTATTGAATACAAGCGTAGCTTGCTATTCACCTAATTTCAAGTCAAATTTTTTGTTGTGTGTCATGTTCTGCTGGCAAGAAGAAGTATTACTGCTCATAAAGATTTGATGAAGGCAGTTATCAGCAAAGTACTACATAGTTTTGACGAGAGCAGGTATTAGCAGAATGCATTAGTCACAGTTTTGACAATTTGGTGAAAATTATTAATTCATTTTTTTGGATTTTGAATTATTTAGACAAAGATCAAAGATCGGTCTTAATTATAACTAGTAAGTCGTTACCAGATTGAAGCACAACTTGAAGAACAGCAGCACATTGGTTGATCAAATGATCAAGAAGGAATTTTCTTACCCATATGGCCATACCAAAACCCAGAAACTTAATCTTTGAGTATGATAGCATCCATATGCTGTAATTAATGTTATAATGCTCATTTACTTTGGACATGTTTGAACCTTGCTTAGTCAATGGTATGGACGTCATTCTGTCGAAGCGGCTTCGATGGTTCCATATACTTTCTATGTTCTCACTGCACCAAGTAGTGCACAAAAGAGCTTGCTTAAATGATAATGAAGTCGGAGAACTGCAATTCTATTTGATGACCTACTTTTCTTGTGTACATATCTGTGCATGAATGTGTGTGCTTACATTCACATGAAATTTTGGTTTTCATTTGAGTAAAAAACGTGATACGCCTACGCGCGCTAGCTCAATGGGGATGTTTGGAACTCTGCATACTACATTGTTAGAGCATTTGTTTTTTTTTTCTTTTTTTTTCCTGTATGGAAGCAGCATCTTATATCGAAAATGTTTAAAAACTAAAATTTCACGAACAACAACTCATAGGCAGTTTAGTCACAGTTATTGTAATTGGGTAATAGTACAGAAGTGTTTTAAAGTCTGACAGAAGTGAGACCAATATCTCAAATCAAATTGGGGATACAATGCATGCAAGAATCATGATGGCTTGAATTACAATGGGGGTGTATGGTTCTCACTTCTCAAGAAGGCTACTTGGACTGAAAATTTGGTTCTTGGGAGGGACACGTTGTATACAAATGACAGCGTTCAATTTGAGGGCAAGAAATATTGAATGCCAATTAGCTTGTGTCACCAGGGTTGATTACTGGAAGGGTGATATTAGGCTGGTAGACTGGTAGTCAATAGTTTGCATTTGTTCTTTGTTGATTCAAGGTGTTAGATGTGGAAAAAATTATCGGTGATGTTTAAGCATCTACATGCTTAACAGATATTTTAGCTGTTTAGGTTTCAGAATGCAATCAGCTTGCTAACTCTGCTTATTCCTTCAAAGGAAGGATTTTGGTTTGAAGCTTTTATTGCGAGGAATTGTGTCATGATAGTTCACAACGTCTATTTTAAATGCAGAATGGTTTGTTTTTGTTGCCATGGCATCCAATTCAGATAAGGCTTGGCGAAAGTTGATAATGTTTGATTGTCAAGCAGTGCAGTAATGATTTCAGTAGAAATCATTTCTGTATAGTCGGTTTATATCCTGTCTGAAGTTTCCTCTTTTTACCTGGGCAGTGGAGGATTTGGTTCTGATTACGTCAGTTAACCCGTTGGTGGCCAGAGTTTTATTGAGATTCTCAAGTTAAGAAAACATTGGACTTGAGAAAACCTGAAAAGGTAACATGGACTACTGAGTGGCAACTTCTCGGAGTATTTTTTTTTTCTTCCTCCAGGGAAGTAAAATTTGCTATGTTGTATTTCGATTTGCAGGAGGTAAACCCATGGACTGAGCTGGATGGTGGAATTGTTTTCTCAAATGCAGATTAAGGCAATTTTCGTGTAACTAATTTTCAAATTTTGTTTCTTGGATATGGCTGATGTGGATAAATTACATTCTCAGCATATGCCTTTTCTAATATTTGGTGCGTAATGTTTTCTTTCAATATTTTTCATTGGTCAATCTTACTCTCTCATTTGCATGTTGCTACTTATGATCAGAATATTGTTTTCAGGAGTATTAGTTGTCAACCAATGGTTTATGCTCATCTATACAAGTTTGGTACCTAGGTTCAGCCACCAGTTTGGCATAGTTATAATATTTATCTATGTCTTTATATTAAGATATATCTTATTCGGTGGTTCTTCATAAATGTTAAATGGGAGGACCGGTAAGTGGTAAAGAGAGGATTGACAAAGGGTATATCAGGGGTATACAAATTGACCCCTTTTTGCGGAAAGTTCGTACCTTGCATACAATTTCCAGCACGCGACCCGATATTTAAACTATTAATGGTTCAGCCTTTTGGTGTCCTAGACAATTTCCTTTATTGATCTTACGTAGTCTAGTTTGCTAGGAAATTAGAAGGAAGATAACTAACTTCAGTTTGTTTGTACCTCTGAAAGAATATTGTTAGATCCTAGGAAATTTCTCATTCATTTTTTTGCATGTCCTTGTGCACAAATGCACATTACCTTCATGTTTTGATGTAGAACACATTTTATCTTTTAACAGTGAGTGAGTACCTCAACATCTGTAAGTGCTGCTAACATCTTCTCTATCTGCATAGATTATCATTATAGCAGAAATAATATTTGATGACCAGCTTTTCATGTGTACGTATATCTGTCCATGTATTTATGCCTGCATACATTTGCATGAAAATTTGTTTTTCCAAATCTTGAAAGATGTTGCACCGATTTCGGTAAAATTCCCATTTATATTCCCTGCTTCACTTGTGTGGAGCCTGAGTTTGTCAGATTTCTTCTTTGCTGTCCTTATTAAGGACGGCAGAAGATAGGGTTCTGAATTCGTAGCTCCTAAAAATGTTATTTATGGAAATAACCTTAAAGGAATATAAAAACGAGGGAGGAGATGTTTTATTTGAAGCAAACAAGGTATGTACGATTACATTCTGTTCGCCTTTTAAAATTCCATATATATGCACATTCGAGTTTATTTTTAGCTTTGATGTCTCTCTGCTTTAGTATGCAAAATTTCTAGTCATTATTTTAGCATCTTTCTTTTACCATTTTCTGGATACTGTGATTAATTTTGTAATGCATCCAGTTTGCATGCATGGTGCGTCTTAGCGTGATTTGCTCAAGTTCAAATCGGCACTCATTCATAGACTGATGCAC
>BQKN01056221.1:0-15644 GCA_022839385.1 Asparagus kiusianus
CACTGAGCTGTGTGCGGGGACCTATCGGCAATTTTTGATGCCTACAGATACCCCCTCCAAAGTGTTTCGGACTCGTTTCTTTTATAGAAGAGCCCGGAATACTTTGGATATGATTGGTCCAGCCTTCAGTCGGCCTAAGGGACCTGTGGTTCACTTCAACTCTCGGCTCCTTCGATCTTTGGTTTATCCGGTGCTTTGTCGAATAACCGAAGTTGTTTCGGCGCTGCGTTTATCGCCTGGCCGTCGTTGGAGTTTCGAGTTTACAGCTGGTGGGTTGAGTTTGGCTCGTGTCATTGAGTTGACTTTTGAACTTACTATCCCTGTCACATTGTGTTGACTTAGGGTTTCGGATCACTGGGGGTTGACTTTTTGTTGCAACGCTCTGATTAGCGTTGACCTAGGGTTACGCGTTGACCGGCGTTCGCCCTTAGGGTTTTGGAACCGCATGGGTTGCAACGCGCTGTCCGGCGTTGACCTAAGGTTACGCGTTGACCGGCGTCTACCTTAGGATTTTTGAACCGCGTGGGTTGACTTTTATCGTCACGTGTTGACTTTCGTCGCCACGTGTTGACTTTTGACGCAACGCGCTGTCCGGCGTTGACCTAAGGCTACGCGTTGACCGGCGTCCACCTTAGGATTTTGAACCGCGTAGGTTGAGTTTCGTCGTCACGTGTTGACTTTCGTCGCCACGTGTTGACTTTTGGCGCAACGCGCTGTCCGGCGTTGACCTAAGGTTACGCGTTGACCGGCGTCCACCTTAGGGTTTAGGAACCGCTTGGGTTGACTTTTGTCGTCACGTGTTGACTTTCGTCGCTACGTGTTGACTTTTGTCGCAACGCGCTGTCCGGCGTTGACCTAAGGCTACGCGTTGACCGGCGTCCACCTTAGGATTTTGAACCGCGTAGGTTGAGTTTCGTCGTCACGTGTTGACTTTCGTCGCCACGTGTTGACTTTTGGCGCAACGCGCTGTCCGGCGTTGACCTAAGGTTACGCGTTGACCGGCGTCCACCTTAGGGTTTTCAGAACCGTTCGGGTTGACTTTCGTCGTCACGCGTTGACTTTCGTCACCACGTGTTGACTTTTGTCGCAACGCGCTGTCCGGCGTTGACCTAAGGTTACGCGTTGACCGGCGTCCACCTTAGAGTTTTGGAACCGCATGGGTTGACTTTCGTCGTCACGTGTTGACTTTCGTCACCACGTGTTGACTTTTGTCGCAACGCGCTGTCCGGCGTTGACCTAAGGTTACGCGTTGACCGGCGTCTACCTTAGGGTTTTGGATCGCCAAAAGTCAATTTGTGGAATTCACCAACAATCGGCGGTCGGCGTGGAATCTGTAAAAGCTGATTCACACTTGAATACGTGGATCCCATTCTGAAGTTGTTGGATGCTCGAGTCACGAGACCAACTAATGGAGCTGGTACGTCAATGACTCGCGTCATAGAATTTTTGGCAAATTCTCAGCCATCAACGGATTTGATGAGCCTTTACCGACTACCGTTTGAGTCGGGCTAGCATGCGGATTGTGTAAGTCCGTTCCGCACATAACGTTGTGCTAAAAGAGTTAACTCTCTTAGTGCTACGATATTGAATACGTAGACTTCGTCTTTCTCACGGGAATAGACTACCCGGCAACGCGTGTTAGGCGTTGATTTATCCCTACTTAGGCTTCGGGATCAAATTCCCCGTACATGTGAAGCACGGATTCTACCACAATGCGGAATATGTGGGTCGTCCTTTTTAACGGTCAAGGACTAACCGGCAACGCGTGTTAGGCGCTGACTCATCCCTCCTTAGGCTTCGGGATAAAATACCCCAGAATCGAACTCTGGTGTCTTTTCTCAATCGGTGAAAGACTAAACCGTCCAATGGAAGAGGAAGAATTTTATATTCTATCTCCCAATGGAAAGGAAACTTGAGGTGGGACCCCCACCCCCTGCATCCGAAAGAACGAAACTAGGAGTGAAAACCCTACTCCAAGAATCGAAAGGCTGAGAGAGGAAGAATTTTATATTCTATCTCCCAGTGCTGAAGAGGAAGAATTTTATATTCTATCTTCATTTGCAAAGGAAACTCGGGGTGGGATCTCCACCCCCAGAATCCGAAAGGTGAAACTAGGAGTGGGATCTCCACTCCGAGAATCGAAAAGACTCGGATAACCCTAACTGTCGTAAGGTTTGGTTACTCGATTTGAGATTGGACCTCTCGTTCTTTGGACGAATCGAGAGGAGAATTTGGCTTTGGTCCTAACTGTAGCAAGGTTTGACCAAGTGGGAAATTTGAGACGATCCTATCCGTAAAAGGGTTTGATCTCTCGATTTGTGGACCTCTCGTTCATTGGACGAATCGAGAGGGGAATTTGGCTTTGGTAAATGATGAATTATCCACCCCCAGCTTTTCTTTGTAAAGCTGGGTGTATCATTGACTTAGATGCACGATCGGGTTATCCTTAAGAATACCACACGTGGCATTCTTCTAGGAACTTCCCGTGGAAGGGAGGAAATAGTTTAGACTCATAAACCTATTGGAGTATCAGGAAGCAGTTTAGACTCTTATACCGGTCGGAGTATTGAGAAGCAGTTTATACTCATATACCCTTCGGAGTTTCAGGAAGCAGTTTATACTCTTATACCGGTCGGAGTTTTGGGGATACAGTTTATACTCATGCACCTACTGGAGTTTTGAGAAACAGTTTATACTCTTGTACTCTTTGGAGTAATGCCATTCTCGATTGGCTTACCCTAGCGTTATGACGCCGGCTTCAACCAGGATTTGGATGCTATCCTTGAGTGCAAAGCACGCCTTGGTTGGGTGATGGATCCTTCTGTGGTATGCGCAGTACTTCGGATCCGTAATATCGTCAGCTTCCTCTTGGTTCACAATTGGTGGGAGCTTGATCTTGTTATTGTCAAGGAGGGATTTGAAGATGGCTGGAACATCTTCGTCCTTGAAGGAATATTCTTTTTGAGGCCTCTGATCCGGAGTCTTCTGTTGCCTCCGGCTTTGCTGTTGCGACGTCTGATTAGCAACCGCTGCAGGTGCCTCATCCCCATCACAAGAGGCGAAGTTCGAGTTTGGAGAGTTAGCCATTGGTTGGCTCCTCTCGGCCTTCTTCCTTTTGAGGAATCGCTCAGCTTGCTCTCCTCGAACCCTCAAATCCTTCCAAGTGTCGGACGGTTCTATTCCCATCACATCCAAGATGTTAATGGATAAGTTGTTGTGACAAGTCTGCAAGATGAACTCCTCCGTGATGGGATCCTTGCAGTTCATCGCCTTGTTGCGGAAGCGTTTGATGAAGGTATCCACCGACTCTCCGTTCTTTTGTTTCTCATCGAAGAGTGTCCTAATGGATATCTCATCGTCGTCATCAAAGAAATGAGTGAGGAACGTGTTCTCTAAGTCCTCCCAACTGTTGATGCTTCCAAATTTAAGACGGCGGTACCAATCGAAGGCAGCTCCGCGAAGAGTGCCGACGAATGACCGAACCATCAAGGGTTCATTGCCGGAGATCATGCCCAAGTGAGACTTGAAGTAGATCAAATGTTGAGTGGGCGAGCCTCTGCCATCGAACGGCGTGAAGTTGATCAGGTTGGACTTTGCCGGATACGGAATCGAGTCCCACTCTTTCGGGTAAGGACAAGGAATTCCGGTTTTCTTTACCTCTCGAGCAGACATTAATGCGTTAATCTTGCTCTCGAGATCTTTCATCTTCTCATCCCCGCTTGTGCTGGAGCTTGGACAAGTTGAAGGTGGGATGACGGGGCCACCCCCTGTATTACCACCCCCAGCGTTTTGGTTAACTGGAGGGTTCTCGGCATTGAGAGGTTCATCCACATCCGAATCGCTACCTGCTTGGTTAGCATGGTTACTACGGTTGGATTCACCGAGCTGATTAGATAGAGCGCGAATTTGTTGGTCGTGCTCTTCCCTCATCCGTAGCAGGGTCGTTTCCATTTCGATTTTGAAGGCCTCTTTCTGCTTAGCCAGGGCCTCTTCAAGTATCTTGGTTACTTGTTCGGCGCTGATCATAAGCGATGAGCAAGGTTGCCCCGCGCTCGATGCCGTGTCATCGGACGCTACAGCCGAGCAGGAGTCTGAATCAGTATCCGACGCCTCTTCTTCTAGAGAAAGCCCCTTCGGCACCCTACGGTAGTCCTTCCGGCCAATGGCTCCCGTCCGCAACCGTGTCATGCATCTGGATATCTCGGCAAGCTGGTCTCGGTTGAAGGGTTGCATCGATCTCGTTCTGCCGGTCATATTAGCCGTCACCCTTAGATACTCGTCTTCTTGGCGGACGAACTTCTTTTTGTGGGAACGCCTCGGTGTGGAAATTCTCTCGAACACCGAAACTCTCCTTGGGGTTTGGGCACAGCAGCATCCCGACAGCACCGCTTTGATGATATTGGCGCACGGGCAGTGAGACTCCATATCCTGCACAAATTTCTTCTGGGGCTTTTCCACACCCCCAGCCCTATAGTACAACTCATCAGTTTTACAACTGGAGCAACCTATAGAGTGTTGGTGTGTATTCCCCGGTATAACACTCTCATCATCAGATGAGTGTGTTTCCCTTTTGGAGTGCAACACTTGGTTAGTTTTCTTACAAGTGGCCCGTTCAAGTTTACGCTTTTGTGAGCGTAGAAACTGAACGGGCTCTTGTGCTTGGACCTGCAACTCAATGCGGTCGGTGATGGGGGCTTTCCCTTTATCATCTATCCTGGGGAGATTGATTCGACCCCCAGTCTGATTTGCAACTTGGGGACCTTTCAATGGTCCCAGTCTTTCCTTGATGGGTACTCTACCTCGATTCTCCGGTAAGGGACCGAGGCGACCCTTCAAAGGAACCCTGGGTTTTGAATGATCCCCTTTGTTACCTGGCTCCGTCAAAGGCACCGGATCTGATTTTGACAAACCTTGGGCAGCAACTCCACCCCCTTGTGTTTGAGGCGCTGGTTTTGGTTTTGGCAACCATACCCGCTTGCTTGTAGACGGCTTTGTGGCCGTCTCTTCTTTCTGCATCTCCTCCGCCTTCTTTAGGAGGAGTCGGGCATGTGCGAGCAACGCCCGCCTCTTCTTGATTCGCTCCTCAAGGGTGGAGCGATTCCTCTTCACGCGAATCCACTTGTTGGTTCCTGTTTCAGAAGAGGAGTTGGTGATCTGCCGTTGTTGCTCCTGGCGGTACCTGGACTTTAGATCCTCGTTGTAGTGGATCCCGTCCGTTGATTCAGCGGCTTTGGCTTGTTGTAGAGCAAGGCGTTGACGCCGTCTTTGGCGGGCCCTCTTGGACAGAACCGGTGTTGCATCATCTGTTGCCTCTGAGGTTGATGATGCGGGAACGTTGCACGGTGCAATGGCAGCAGCGGCAACGGGCTCTTGGATCTTGAAGCTGGAATTCCCACGAACGTTCTTGGAAGAGGATATCTTCTTGCGCCGGTTCGGGGATGCGGATCTGGAGGAGGAGGAGAGGTACTCTTCAAACTTCTGTTGGTCGAACTCGTATTCGACCTCTTCATTCACCCGGATCTTGAAGGCCGGTTGCGTCACGACGATCTCGGCGGCGAGATCGTTGGCTCCCACTGTGGTCGCCAGCTTGTTTCCGTCGAAAGTTGCTGTTTTCATTGATCGAAATCTGTTACAAACAAAATGAAAACAAATGATTACAACTCTCTCGAAAATAAACACGAGAGCCCGGTTTGGTGCGGTCTCGCTTGCGTGGGTTGTTGGCCTGTGACGGGGATGTTGATATCCGTGGACCGCCGACTCTTCAAGATCCTTTCCGGTAGAATCCGGCAGAGTTTCGTCTATCCGCGTAGGATATAGAAACAGAACCTCGTCGATCCGCGCAAGATCTAGAGGTTATAAGCGTATATCTCGGCTAAAACGAGATAGTAGCTCTTCTTAGTGTCACCGCAAAGGAGCAACACTAAGGAAAAGGGGTGAATGACGGTGCGAACTCCTCGATCCGGCAGGGCTTCGCTGCTCTCTCGAAAACTCTGACTCCTCGCTCCGGCAGGGCTTCGCCGCTTCACACAAGAGGAATCCTTGGCTAAGATAATTCAGCCTTGGATTCGGAGCCCAGAGAATGGAGGCTAGGGGCCTCTATTTATAGGCAAATGAGAGAAAGGGGGGGGAAAACCACCTTGGAAACAACCCCAAGGGGGTGGCTAAACCCCGTCGGGAAACCCCCTGGGGGGTGTCTTGGCCATTGGCCGAGACAACCCCTTGGGGGTGTCTCGAGCCAGCCAAGACAGGTTTGGGTGTCCCCGGTTCAGCCCGGGGCCGTGCCGTTGTCCCGCTGTTGACTCGCCGTTGACTTTTCGTCCGAACTCGGATTTGAGTGATTTCGGATGCGTTGGAATCGTGACGGCGAGCTCTGTAGGCCCCGATGGTTGGATTATCTGTGGGGTGATCGAGGCCCAGCGGGCGTTGGTCCGATTGCAGTGATCACGGGGTTATCGGTCAGTCCGTATCCCCGTTGTTCTGAGATTCTGTCGGCTCACGTAGTCCGTCGGTTTGCTTCAGTCGCTCACCGGCGTCATTTGAGCTCTTGTGAACTGGGTGGTGACGTTCAATCGTCGCTCGTTAACACTGAGCTGTGTGCGGGGACCTATCGGCAATTTTTGATGCCTACAGTTATCATGTGGATGTGTCATGTATTATATTATTACCTTTATATTATCTGTTTGACTGGTTATCATGTATCACGGTGTGTCATGTATTACATTATTGCCTTTGTATTATCTGTTTAACTGGATATCATGTACACGCGATTCTGTTGCTATGTGCTATTTTATTAATAATTTGCATTATATACTTTTGTTGGATATTCATTATGTTTTCAAAGTATAGATGACAAAAGGATTACGTAAGAAAGCGCTTGAGAGACTATTTGGTAGACATTCTGGAGGCGACGCACATGCCTCTACGTCAGGTATTTTTATTTATTTGTTATATCTATACATTTCTATAAACTATTAACATGAGCCTAATAAATTTTTAACATTTACTACACAGGAGGAGGAGATGCTACACATGACTCGCAGCCACAAGACACATCATGCGGAGATGCTCCACGTGACGTGGAGACACAGGCTGATCCTACACAGCATGCGGAGATACCACTGCCACCGCATGCAGATGTATTAGAGGAGAGGAGATTTGAGCCGTATAGCGCAGCTTTAGAAGCTGCGGCACTACCGCCAGATTCTATTACGAATCAGCGAGTCCACGATCTGGCCAAGGTGAGGGGGGAATGGGATTCTTATCATGCGGTGCGCCCTATCGCGCAGCATAGGTACGAACAAGCAAAGCGTAGATGCCTCGAACTGAAAGGTATGAATAAATTTTTATAGTTTATCAGTTATTATTTTAAATTTTTTTCGCAAATATAGATTGATTCATTGTTTTATTCGATTCTTTGTTTCGCAGGTACCGGGCGACCTCCTAGACGCGGCCGCAATGCTACTAAGGAAACGAACCTCATCCCTGATATTAATCGGAGGGCTGTGATCCGATGGGAAAACGGAGTGCCTATCGGGGCCTTTGCCAATGCTTTCAACAATTTTCTTGCCGCTTTAGCCAGGAGACAGGATTTCTTCAATATTTTTTTGACGTGGAAAGCGCAGCGGATTGATGCGCTGGTGGCTTGTTGGAGATATATATGTGTGAGTCATTTATTTCAATTTTCATCATTATTAGTTATTAGTTTATTATTATGTTTAATACACTGATTTGTATCTATTTTTCCTTTATATGCTGAAGCGATTTTTCTTTCTTGACGATAATATTTGTGCCTGGACGTACTGCTTCACGCAAATCAATTTATCGTTCAAGAGATGGCGGTTTGAGGTAAAGAAAAAATATTTTCTTCAAATAACAGAAGATTGGGAGCGATTCTGGCATCTTGACGAGCGTGTGGATGGAGTAGATTTTTTTTCACTTTGCGATTACTGGGACACGGCTAAAATTCAGGTATTATTGAAGTATATATTTTTAATTTATTGTTTGAATTTCTATATTGTTTCGATTTGACATTATTTTGCAGGCTCAAGCTGAAATAGCAAGGAGGAATCGCAACGCGCCTCGCAGTTACGAGCATCACGGGGGCTCCAGGTCCTTCAGCCAACATTATCATCAATTAGAGCTTGAGGTATATAATATATTAGCTTTTAAGTTGAGTATAATTTATGTGTTATGGGTTAATGATATATTTGAATAAAATAGGGAAGGGGAGATCTCAGACATTTTGCAGATCGTATTCTGACTTCCTGGAGCCCGAATTACGCCGATGAAGAGAAGAAAGCAAAGAATAAGGATGTGGCTGTAAGTAGCAGTTCATTTATATATTCAATTTCATATCAATGCATCATTAGTAAGTCGACTTGCTCGGGTTGTTTTGATATATCGCAGGAGAAATTACATGCCAAGGTACAGGAGCAAATGACTCAGTCTCAGGTCTGTTCTAACACTCCTGCCCGGCTAAGTAGAGAGGAGGAGGACTCCATCATCGATACGGTCATTGGACCCAGTAGGAAGAACAGATACTGATGGAGAGGATCCGAGCAGAGGCCGCACGAGTCTAGTAGCACCTACGAGTCTGCAGCACCACAAGGAACACCAGGAAGCAGTTCATATCAAGACTCGATGGAGCAGCGATTAAAAGCGATTGAAGATTGGCAGTCGCAGCAAACAACATATCAGCGGGCTCTAGAGGAAGAACGGAGGCGCCGGGAGCAGACCGTATTGGAGTTCACACAATTCATGTCGACTCTGCCTCAGGAGGCTCAGGAGGCATATAGGAGACGGTTTCTGTCGTCACAGGTAATATATATACTTTGCTTTTTTTTAATTAGATGATATCGTACACACTGATACACACTGATACAAACTGTTACACACAAACCCTAACTCTAACCCTAACACAAACCTTAAAATATATACTTATAATGTTTTTATGTGATGGTGGTGTTGATGGTGTATGCGTGCGTAGTGTTGGTGGTATTGGTTGGTGGGTTGGTTGGTTGGTTGTGGTGTTGTGTTGTGGTGGTCGTTATGTGATTGGTTTGTGGGTCGTTATGTGATTGGTTGTGGTGTTGTGTTGTGGTGGTCGTGGTGGGGGGGAGGAATGGGGATTGGGTGTTGATGGTGGTGATGGTAGTGATGGAGGGGGAGGGGGTGTGTAGAGTGTGATTGGTTGGTGGGTGGGGGCTTTGGTCGTGGTTGAGGATGGGGAGTGGGGATTTTATTGTGGTGGTGGTTGAGGAGGAGGGGTAGGGCGAGTAGGAGGGGTAGGGCGAGTGGGAGTGTTGTTGGTTGGTGGGTGAGGTTGGAGGATTTGTGGTGGTGTTGTTGTGTTGTAGTGTGATGTGTGGTGATGTGTTGTGCAGTGTAGTGTTGTGTTGTGTTGTGATGGTATAGTGTTGTGTGTTGTTGTGTTGTGGTGTTGTGTTGTTGTTGTGATGTTATGGTGTTGTGTTGTAGTATAATTATATTTACACTCTTATTAACGTTTACACACACTTGTTAACATTTGATTTATATTTACAGGCCGGGACTTCTTCACAAGTTGCAGCCGGGGGTAGTCATAATGCGGCTGGTGTTGAGGATGAGGATGATGATGATCAGGAGGATTGATTGTTCTTAATATAACTTTGAAAATAATTTCTTGTGTTGTATAAACAATATTTATTATGTACCCGTCGAGAAACTTTTACTTGCTTTTATTGAATTAAATGTGTGATATATGTGTGAGATGTGATATTTGCGTGAGATTGAATATTATACTGTGTTGATTGAACAGGTTTTTAAAAATTATTATCGATATTGTACAGGGTATTTTCAATTTTCAAAATATTTTAAAAATTCCTCTTTTAAAAGTTTTAGCGACGGAAATTACGTCACTAAATTAGTATTTAGCGACGAAAATTCCGTCACTAAATTTACATTTAGCGACGAAAAACGTGCACGAAATCCTATATGACTGATTTTAAAAAATATTAGCAACGGATTTTTCGTCGATAAAAAATTTTTAGCGACGGTTATTCCGTCGCTAAAGTAATATTAGTGACGGAAAATCCGTCGCTAATTTTTTTTCAATTTTTTATTTTTTAAAAATAGCGACCATTATTCTGTCGCTAATAACCCGTCGCTAAAAATTAGCGACGGCAATTCCGTCACTATAAGTATTTTTAGGGACCCTGGTAATAGCGTCGAACTTTTAGCGACGGAATTTTATTTTTTCCGTCGCCAAAAGTTTTAGCGACGGAATATCGACTTTTAGCGATAGATTTTCCCGTCGCTAAAAGTGGAAAATCCAGCAGTGAATATGTACTTCAACAATACCTGAATTTTGGTCGTATCCTAGTAATCGCAAAGTGTAAAAAAATCTACACCATCTACGCGCTCGTCAAGATGCCAGAAGCGCTCCTAATCTTCTGTTATTTGAACAAAATATTTTTTTTTCACCTCAAACTGTCATCTCTTGAATGATAGATTGATTTGCGCAAAACAGTAAGTCCAGGCATAAATGTTACCGTCAAGAAAGAAAAATTACTTCAGCATATAAAGAAAAAAGAGATACAAATCAGTGTATTAAACATAACAATAAACTAATAACTAATAATAATGAAAATTAAAATAAATGACTCACACATATATTGTTGGGTCGTTTTGTTTTGATGATGTTTAACAAACAATTTATCACTAATGTTGTTTGTCTAGTGTTTGTATTTTATATTTATTCTAGGTAAACAATATGTTGGAGGATGGATGAAATCGAGCATTCACGATCATATCCAATGGAGGTTGACGGAATAGTGGAGTGAAGTAATATAATTCAAGTTCAAGATCCAAGTTGAAGCTTTATCCGCACAATTTACCAAGTGGAGCTATATTGGAGATCTATCAAGCTTGGGTAATTTAGTTTTAGGTTTATACTTGTGTATAGATACTTTAAGCTCATATTAATCACACACACGTATTTGTTGATTTTATCAAAATATAGGTGTTTTTGATAAAATATTGTTTTATTAGTTTATATACTTTAATATCAGTTTATATCAATTCATTAAGTCTATAAAATTATTTTACAAAAGTTTTAATATTTTGTTTATGTCAAATGACAAAAACATGTATGTTTAGTTTTCATGTTTTTGGACATATTTAAAAAATGATAAGTTTTCACTATTGAGAAGTGCAATTCCAAAAATTCTTTGTGTAACATGTTCATTTACATGTTTACAATGATTTCCCAAAGTTTTTTATTTTTTGGAATTTATTTACTATTTTTAAAGGTACTTCAAAAATCAGTTTTAGTATTCAAATCAGGCTGATGTAGTGTTATCAGTCGACTGATGAATATGTTCAGTCGACTGAAGAAAATGCCTGGAATAATAAATAGTTTCTGTTTTGTTTTGGTCGACTGACCAGTCGACTGATGAGGTCATCAGTCGATTGATAAGGTCGTCAGTCGACTAATGAGCTGGTAAATGTCTACAACGGTCAGCTCATCAGTCGACTGATGAATCCCGTCAGTCGACTGACGGCCTCATAACGGCTAGTTTTTCTAGATTTCTATGTTTCCATTATTTTGTCTTTTTGCTTGGTTTTCTTGGTTTTTTAGGAGTTGTTTCTTCATCCTATATATACCCCTTACCCTCAAACTTCTGAGATGATCAAGAAAAGTTTTAAACAAGTTTTAAAAGAGTTTATGTTTGTTTTAAGTTTGTTTAAGGATTTGGTTTGTGAAGAAATTTTCACAAGAGCTTGAGAATGATCATCAATTGTGTTTGAGCATTCAACTCTTCTCCCTCTCTCTCTTGATCCATAGAGAAGTTTCCCTAAACTCTTTTTCTAGCTTTATATCTATTTGTTTGATTATCTTTTTATTAAAGCTAGTTTTATATTGAGTTTAGATTTGATTAATCTCTTTGTTTACACACACAACCATTGAGCTTATTGTATTTCATACATAGTATAATTTGGGTTGTGGGGAGTGTGACTTAGAGAGTGAGCCTACATTATGTTCTCATCCAATGTAGAGAACAAATTTATTTGTATTGTGAGCCTAATTGTGTTGAACACTTTGTAATACATTTGTACACCGAAAGGAGTGTGTGGTGAGAGACGGGGTCGTCCCAAGAGGAGTGGGGTAGGTGGTAATGCCTAGAGGTAGGTTGTAATTCCTAACACTTGAGGGTGATACGGGCTAGAGACCAACACTTGAGGTGGTAGTGAGTGTGATTGCAAGAGTGTGAATTATAAAGTTTTTGGTAAACTAGAAAACCGAGTGTGAGGTGTAAACGTTATTCGAGTGAGCGTAGAAAACCCGGTTGTGATAGTAGAGATCTCCTCAAGGTGAGGAGCGGAGATGTAGGTCGTGGGGATCAAACTCCGTGATCATATCATTTGTTTGTGTTTGTCTTTGGCGTTCATTTATATTCGTGCTTATTGTTTATATCGCCTTTGTCAAGTGCTCTTTCTTTATATTGCCCATTATCTTGTTTATGTTTATTTCACCCTTGTGTTACTTGTATATCCTTGCATATATATATTATTAGATATCATATTTGCTAGGATATTTGTTAATTAGTTTTAAATTGGCATAAATCGGATAAGATTAGCATAAATCCTATTCACCCCCCCCTCTAGGGTTCCTTCCTAGTGACATTAGGGACTTGGGGTACTTTCATATATATCTCCTACAAGCCACCAGCGCATCAATCCGTTGTGATTTCCACGTCAAAAAATGTTGAAGAAATCAAGTCTCCTGGCTAAAACGATAAGGAAATTGTTGAAAGCATTGGCAAAGGCCCCGACAGGCACTCCGTTCTCCCATCGGATCACGACCGTCCGATGAATATCAGGGATGAGGCTCTGTTCCCTGGTAACACCGCGGCCGTGCCTAGCAGGTCGCCCGGTACCTACAAAAAATTGGGTGAAATATAAATCAATCCATATTGATAATAAAAATTAAAATAATAACTCATAAACTATAAAAAAAATCTATTAATACATTTTAGTTCGACGCGTCTACGCCTTGCTTGTTCGTACCTATGCTACGTGATAGGTCGCAAAGCATGATAAGAATCTTAATCTCCCTTCACCTTGGTCGGGCCGTGGACTCGCTGATCCGTAATAGAATCTGGTGGTAGTGCCACAGCTTCTACAGCTACTCTATACGGCTCATATCTCTGCTTCTCCAATACATCTGCATGTAGTAGTGGCGCCGGTGACATCTCCGCATGCTGTGTTAGATCAGCCTGTGTCTCCGCATCATGTGGAGTATCTTCGCGTCCTGTGTCCTGTGGCGGCGAGTCCTGTGTAACATCTCTGCGTCCTGTGTAGGAAATGTTAAAAAATAATGTTAGACTCACATTAATATTTTATAGAAATGTACAGATATAACAAATAAATAAAAATACCTGACACAAAGGCATGTGCGTCTCCAGAATGTCTACTAAAAGTCTCTCAAGCGCTTTCTTACGTAATCCTTTTGTCATCTATACTTTGAAAACATAATGAGTATCCAACAAAAGCATATAATGCAAATAATTAATAAAATAGCACATGATAACAGAATTGTGTGTACATGATGTCTAGTCAAACATACAATATAAAGATAATACTATAATACATGATAACCAGTCCAAACGGATTAAATCCGTCGCTAGCAAGCTCCAGCCTAATATTCTGAGACTCCTTACCAAAGCCGGAGTATATACGATTGATGTGCTTCCATGCCTCACCCAGCAGGATGTCTCAGTTTCTCGTCCTCTTTGCGGTCGGTCGAGTGCCATTGCATATTCTTAGCCAGCTCGGTAGACATATAAAACCTATGCAGCCTAGGAATTAGAAAATATCGGAGAACCTTCGCAGGGATTCTGCTCTACTTATTGGATGCACAACCTTCAGACGTGCTCATATTTTCTCCTTTCCAGCATGATACATGACACGTTGGACATTCTTCCAGAGCTTCATTACCCTTATTGTACAGGATGCAGTCATTAGGACAGGCGTCTATCTTCTTATAATCAAGCCCCAGCATATCAACAATCTTGTGGGCTTCGTAATAGGTTGCGGGGATGCTTTTCTCAATGCCTAGAATAACTTTCCTCAGCAAATCTAATAACATCTCGAAATGTGTAACAACCATCCTACTGAGTGTTTGGATATGAAGAAGCCTCAGCATAAAAGAAAGCCTTGTGAACCTCTTGCACCCCTCGTATAACGGTGACTCGTTTTCTTCAATAAGTCTCATCAATCGATCTACATCTTGAAACATATCAGTAGTATTGACATCACTCACCATCGGCATGGCAAGAATATCTTCCAACATATCAGTCATGTCAACTGTCAGATTACCGACTTCAGTGAACTCTTCCTCTGATTGCATCACCGAGACGCCTTCACCGTGATGACTCCAAAATACATAAGAGCTATCAAATCCATTGATTGACAGATGAAAACTTACGTCACTCCTAGCCATCATTTTACTGTTCCTGCAATTCTTATAAGGATAGAAAATCGACCCACTCAGCGACTGTAGAAGGTTTGAATCAGAGTAGGCTAAGAAAGCTTCTATCCCATCCTTGTATCGGGCGTCTAGATGCCTCCGATCACGTATTATGCTCATGAACGATTTGTCAGGAACTGTCCGTATCTAGAATTTAAAAATTAATGGAAGTGAGCATATCCCTACATATTTCATTTTAATTTAGGACAAGCATGTGTGACCGACTATCAGAGAAAGGCCTCTATCCCATTAGGTATGTAAACATGGTGTGTATATGTATTTACGTGTGTTCAAGTGTACTTTCATTTCGTCAAAATTTCAGTAGCACCTACTCGTTATTCTCCGAGTACACTATAGCGAGAAGGATATACTCCTGCATATCCCTCCGACATTTGTACACGGAGAACAATGAGTAAGCGCCGCCAAAACTCTGACGAAATGAAAGTACACAATAACACACGTAAATACATATACACGTCATGTTTACATACCTAACCCGTCCACACTAGACAAATCCAATAAATATTTATATATAAGCCCTACGTCACATACGCATATGAAAATGTTGTCGGACTGAACACGATGGTCTCATATCCACCAATCACCCCGTACGCGTATGTGACAAGTAAATAAAGAGATTATCAGAGCCGGCCCTAACCCAGGGCCACCAGGGCTACAGCCCGGGGCCCACAAGTAAGGGGGGCACAATCATCTATACTATCTCCACATGGCAAACCTCCCTTTTTAAAAAAAAATTAAAATAAATTTGCTTTATAAATTGAAACCAGATTCTTTTCTCTAATTAATTCTCTTGCTCTAATTAAATGTTTTTGTTCCTCTCCCAAGAAACCCTTCGTTTTCCGTGCTATAGGCTGGCACCTCTACGAAACTTTGATCTACACAAACATCTTTTCATCTTCTCTTATTTCTCTCTCAGTCCTCAACCTTTCTCCTTCCTCCTCAAAACTAAGCTCCTCTCCCTCTACCCCCTCCTCCACTGCCCTCCACCACTTCACCTCCCTCATATCCTTCGACCCCGCTCCCAACACAAAATACCGGCCGAAAAGTTTTGGTTTACGCTAGAGCAGCACGGATTCGCCAGCGACGCCCCCAAAACGTTGAAGGGGAGTTCTTT
>BQKN01056222.1:0-15900 GCA_022839385.1 Asparagus kiusianus
TGCCGAGCTAAGCTAAGGGGCCTATAGGCAATTTTACACGCCTACAGATACCCCCTCCAAAATGTTCCAGCCTCATTCTTTTATAGAGGAGTCTGGAATATTTTGGATATGATTGTCCCTACCCTTTGTCGGTGTAAGGGGACCTGGAACGACTTTCGTTCTGTATTCCTTCGCTCCTTCAGGCTATTCGGTGCTTTGTCGAATGCTTGTAAGGACTCCGGTGCTGCATTTATTGTCTGACCGTCGTCGGAATTTGAACTTGAAGTCGATTCCTGATTTTCCAATTTTTAGCTTTTGTCGGTTGGTTCAATGTGCAACTTTCGTTCGATTGTCGGCGTTGAGTCTTCATTTGCGACGCGTTGTCCGGCGTCGTGTTATTGAGTTATCCTTAAGAATATTTTTAGAAAAATATTCTCCAGGAACTTCTCAATAAAAATAGGGAATAGTTTATACTCGTATACCTCATTGGAGTATTTCCGTGCTCGAAATAAGCTGAACCGGCTTGAAAATGAGCCAAAAAAGGCAGTAATTTGGCTCAAAAAATTTCTTCCGTTCCTTCCGAATGCGCGGGAGAGACAGGAATAAACCAAGGATGGGACCCTCAGTTGTTTTGAAGTCGTTTTGACGCTTGATTCAACCCTATTTGGACTGATTTGGACTGGTCCGGTTCGGTTCAACTTGGTCCGGTCCGGTTCAACTTGGTTCACCTTATAAATAGGGGTCTATTTTCTTTCTTTTTCTCTTTTTTCTTCTCCTCTCTAGGGCCGGCCACCTTTCCCCATCTTTTTGGATTTTTCTCTTCCCTCGAGCATCCGTTCTCCCTCAAACCTGGATAGTTGTCCTAGATCTAGGGTTCCTTTGGATCTTGAACTGAAAAATCCCTCGAAAAACCATTTTTTAGAATTCCTCTTGGATCCCTCGAGCACGTGGTGAAAGTTTCCTAAAAGGTCTCATCATCGTTGGATCCCGAGCCTTTCTTCAGGTAAATCCTCCACAATTTTGATCTTTTTCATGCTCAATTTAATTTATGCATTTGTGGGATCATATGTGAGGGTTGAGGGTGTGATTTGACGCCTCGAGCTTCTCTTTCAGGGGGTAGATCTGATAAAAAAGTGATTTTTTTTCTAGATCTGACCTCTTTTAACTTATTTTGCAGCTTGTCATGTCGCGTGCTTCGAGAGGTCGTTCCCCTGCTATGTCAGCTGATGGCGCGCCTCCCTCCTATGCTGGTGAGCTATTTTTGGCAGTATTTGGAAATTTACAAATTAGTCCCTATTTTCTTATAAATTTACAAATTGGTCCTTTTTTACCCCACGTTGTTCTTCTTGGTGAGGCAATCGGGAAGAGCCTTGATTCTCGTTGGTGAGGATCGACGCTTTCGGCATGTTTGGGCATTTTGCAAATTAACCCCTCTTTTCTTGAAAATTTGCAAATTGGTCCATTTTTACCCCACGTTGTTCTCCTTGGCGAGGCAATCGGGAAGAGCCTTGATTCTCGTTGGTGAGGATCGACGCTTCAAAGATATGTTTTGCTTGGTCAAAACCATATCTCAAAATTAAAGGGGGCGATTTGACGCTACATTGCGCTTTATAAGGCAGGGATATGTTGTTGACATACCCTATGTTGTAATTGCACAATGTGGCCAAATCGTCTCACCCTTTATAAGACAATGACTCTATCTTAACTATTTGTAAGATGAGTTCAATTTCCTTTTATAATCGGGACTAACCAGTGTTTAACTGTTCACTTTGCAGTGGGATACCCTTCTGGATCATTCTCGTCCCACGCAATCTGTGGGCGTCGTGGCGAGTATTACTCGATCTCCGACGATCCTTCTCCTATTCCAGTTACTCCTCAGTTTGCTCCGGGCACGTCGACTGAGGTTGCCCAGGTGGTGAGGGAAGGTAGTCATCGAGCCATTCGTCAGCTGATCACAGATGCGCCTTTTGTGAAGGATGCCAGCTCTACTCAGCCTCTTCGGAAGAGCGACTTCCTGTTTGGTGATTCCGTCAATGACCCAGAAGCCGTATTCATTGACGCTGAGCAGTGGCTCCACAAGACCGGCAGTGGCTTCATCTACTTGCCGGAGATTCCTCGGCATCGCTCATTGACTGAGTTCAGGCGTCAGGCTGTGACACGGGAGATGTCGTGGCGCTTGACGGAGGATCATGAGAGCGTCCATTGCGGCTATATCACCCATCAGGCAGCTCCTGGCTCGAGCAGGAGTCACATCACCGTATTACATCCCGGAGTGTTGGGACTAGATGCACCACCACGTAACGAGCTTCTCGCTACTGCTTTGACCTTGAGGAATCGCCTCGCTGCCCTAGGACGGGAGATGCCTGCGACTCGTCACAGGATTTATGGTTGGGTCCACTCTTCGGACAAGTCTTGGTGGAGTCGCATGACGACATACGTCTTGAGCCGATGGGGCGAGGAGTTGCACGCTTGCGGTTTGTATGCAGCCGTTCGTGCCACCATGTATGGCTTGCCTGTCAGTTTGAGACATTTTTGTGCTTTGTTCGAGCTATATAATCCAGACTCGAACACTTTTCTGACCCGGCAGGGGGAGTTGGGCTTGGCTCTTCACGAGATGCACCGGATTTCTGGCTTGCCCATGGGACAGATGTTATACCAGGAGTACTTTCCCTCTAATCGTGAATTGGACCAGTTGAAGGATCGCATGCCTGATCGCTATGAGACTCTATGGGATCTCACTTGTCATTATCACGTTGCTTTGGCACAGTCTGAGCCTTTAGCGAAAAGGACCAAGGCCTCCGTGAGTCTGAAGCAGTTTGCGAACTATTTATTCAAGAACCTGGAGAACAGTTCTGGCGAGGTTATTTGTGAGTTGGCCCCACTTACTCCCTCAGGGGTGAACAGTTTGTTGAAGAAGATTGATGCTCACTCCTACACCACTAGCAGTCCTGAGGGTGGCTTCCCTGCAAAGACCAGATTCAGATCTTTCTTATGGCATGCGACCACTCCGATTCGGCCGATGACTCTTCTTGCCGGTTATCTCGCTATTTGGTTGAAGAAGTGTGTGGTTCCATACCAGTCTGGTGATGCATTGCCTTTAGAGGTGCTCTACCCGGCCGTTCAGCTTGCTTATAAGAAAGAGCTTTCACTTCTTCCGATGATGGTAGCTGACATTCACCGAGGACTTCGACAGCTTTCCAGTGCCTTCACACGGAAGGAGACCGATTTGCCAGGTCAGATTCCCACTCTTAAGGTGGAGCTTCCGTACGCTTATCTGATGGCTTGGTTCGTCCTCCACCGCTCGGATATGATGTCGGTGCCGAACGCCACAGACCATTCTGTTCCCCTGCTACAGTTGCTTGAGAATGGCAGGTGGGAGGGCCGCGGATTTTCTGATGTCAGACAGCAGCTGCAGGTCCACAAGTGTTGGGCATTCTCCACTTGTTTTCCGCAGTTCTCCGGCCGATACGGCGAGTGCTTGATAGATGATGAGAGGCCGAGAGAGTATCGGACTCACTTAGACATTGGCTGCTTCAACTGGTTGGTGAACATCAGGCCTGGCTATCTGACTTTTCGGGTGAGGGATCAGTGCTTCATAGAGCCATATCTACCCTGCCGATTCGCTCGCCAGTTTGGCTATGATCAGCTCTACATCGGGAATCCTCGTCAGCAGCTTTGGACCCATAGTGGTTTGATCGACGGTCTCCATGCATGGTTGTGGACCGTGACTGGCTGTACTGGTGTTAAGTTCAGCCTCCCAAGTATTGATCGGCAGTTGAACCTCACTTTCTTGAGCTGCAAGTGGTTACTAGCAGCTAACAAGACTGTCCCCGTGAAGCCGATTGCAGAGATAGAGGCTGAGAAGGCTTCTCAGATTGATTCCCTTAGGATTCGGGAGAACGCTCGTGCACAGAGGGCGCGGAACAAGACTCGCCGAATTGATGAAGAGGGCCAGAGGACATTCCATTCCACAGACGAGGCTTCAGGCGGGGATCCCGAAGATTATGATGACTCTTCTGAGCGAGGTTTGCGATTCAACTTTTCCCTTTATCTTCCAGAAATATTGAAACTGACTATGGTTTGACGTTTCAGGGACCACAGTTGATCATGATGAAGAGTTTCATCCTCCTCCTCAGGCGAGACCTTCGATCCCCACTGCTAGGCGGAAGAGATTAGCCCGTAAGCCGCGTGCAGCTTCCCGAGCCTCAGATATGGACTTTGCTGGTGACGATCCTGCTAGTGATAGAGGTAACATCTATCCTGAAAACCATTTTCTTGGTTATTCAGCACATTGATTTATACTTTTCCACCTCTATATAGGAGCGCGTGGGGAGAATGAGATGAGTCCCGATCCTATTCCCGTATCTCCCGATGAGTCTGACCCACCACCCTCTGTAGAGAGGCCTACAGGGGTTGCTGACATTAGAGAGGAGATCAATGTAGGACCCGATTCCGTGAATCCAGGTATATCTAACACTGACACCGTATTTCTTTAGATAATACATGAATGAATTTGTGTATCTCCTAACTGTCCTCTACTTCTTGCTTCTTCAGATAATTTGCAGGAGGCGAATCCTGGAAATGAAGAGGCCGATGCACCCGTGAGAGGTAACTCATTTCCATTAGTTGTAGTCTCTTCACTTTTCTTTGGCACTGATATTCTTTTATGTCAGATTTCTCCATCGATGACTTCGACGAGGGAAGCTTGTTTGCGGACACTCCTATGATGCGCTACATATATAGCTCTCCTCAGATCGATGACCAGTTACCTGGGGATATGTTTTCTGAGCCCGCCTTCGCTGGAAATCCTGAGGATGGTTCCTTTGAAGGTATGTGCTTCTTTCTGAGTTACTTATAGGACTAGCCAATCTTGACTAATGCAACTATAATGTAACGCCTCTGCGAATTCCGTTTTGAATCTGGCAGGAGCTTTTGTTGAGAAAGACCCTGTTGAGCCGGCTGTGAGACCAATTACACCAGTTGATGCACCTACAGCCGTTACACCTCCACTACCCCCAACGGCTCAAGGGGAAGAAGGTATAAGTTAACTCATTGAAGAGTGTTATTCCTTTTTCTTATTAAGACTTTTGACGGACTTCTCCCTCTTTTTTGTGTAGGGCGTTCTTCTCGTCTTCATGTCTTAGTGAAGGAGTTGTTATCCGACGACGATCCCGACAAGATCGTTATCTGTCTAGAAGTTCGCTCCTTCTTCTCTTTTGTGAAGGCTATGATTGGCAAGCTCTTCCACATCGGACTTTCCCTTCACCAGTTCAAACCTCTCCTTAATTCCAGAATCAATTTGATAAGGGAGGCCGGCTACCCAGATTTGGCGAAGGCCATAGTTGACGATCTCGACTGCTTAGAGCGTGAGCTTCAGATGTTTCGTGAGCTTCGAGATACCGGTGCTTCTTCCTTCATTGCTGTTGAGCTGGATACTCGTTTACAGTCACTGCGCGAGACTCAGCTTCTTGCTAATCTTGAGGTTCAGGTGCAGCGAGACCGGGTAGCTCGAGTTGAGACCGGCCTTGCTACCAGGTTATCTTCTCTTGCCGAGCTCGATTCTTCTCTCACTTCCTGTGCGGCCGAGATAGACCAGCTCAGAAGAGCACTCCGTGAAAAAGAGGAGACTTTTGATGTTCTTCAGATGACGAAGACACAGGACGAGCAGACCTGCACGGCTTTGTCTGATGACTTGAAGTCCTTGAAGCAGAAGCTATCCGAGACAGAAGAGACTGCTGCGAAGACTTCGGCCGCCACTGAGGAGTCCATTAGGGCTGAGCTTAGCCAAGCTTATGATGATAAGCTGTCTAAGTTCAGTCAGCAGATTTTTAGCCACGGGCTTGATGTTTGATTTTGTTTACCGAGTGATTTGACTTTTGACTCTTTTAGTGAATTCCCTTTTTACCTTTATTATGATTCGTCATTCCATTTGAAATGATTGACCACAATACTCATAGGATTTTTGGCAAACCCTCAGCCATCAACGGATTTGGTTAGCCTTTACCGACTACCGTTTGAGACGGGCTAGCATGCGAGTTGTTTAAATCCGTTCGCATGTAACGTTATGCTCAGAGATTGAATTCTCTGAGACTTTGTGCTATGATGTCGAATACATAGACTTCGCCATTGTTACGGGAATAGGCTACCCGGCGACACGTGTGAGGTGTTGGCTTTAGGATTTTTGGCCAACCCCCAGCCTCTAACGGATTTGATTAGCCTTTACCGACTACCGTTTGAGTCGGGCTAGCGTGCGGATTGTCTAAATCCGTTCCGTACGTGACGTTAAGCCAAAAGAGTTAACTCTTTTAGTGCTACGATGTTGAATACGTAGACTTCGTCTTTCTCCTGTGAAAAGACTAAACAGCAACGTGTATGAGACGTTGACTTAGGATTTTTGGCAAACCCTCAGCCTTCAACGGATTTGGTGTGCTCTTACCGACTACCGTTTGAGTCAGGCTTACATGCGGATTGTTTTAATCCGTTCCGCATGTGACGTTGCGCTAAAGGAATAAACTCCCTTAGACTTTGTGCTACTACTTTGAATATGTAGACTTTGCCATTATTATGGGAATAGGCTACCCAGCAACGTGTATTAGACGTTGGTTTATCCCTATTTAGGCTTTGGGACAAAGGACCCCAGAGTCAGACTCTGGTATCTTTTTCTACGGATAAAGACCAAACCGGCGACGCGTGTTAGGCGTCGACGTATCCTTTCTTAGGATTCAGGATAAAATTCCCCATGCGTATGAGGCATGGATTTCGGTGTTATTAATAACAACCTGCCACAATGTTGAATATGCGGACGGGTGTTCTTTTTAGCGGTTAAGAACTAACCGGCCGCGCGTGTTAGGCGCAGACTTATCCTTACTTAGGTTTCAGGATAAAATACCCCAGAATCGAACTCTGGTGTCTTTTTCAATCGGAAAAAGACTAAACCGGCAGCGCGTGTTAGGCGCAGACTTATCCCTGCTTAGGTTTCGGGATAAAATACCTAGGATGAATCCTAACTTGGTAAACCTTGGAAAAAGAGTTGGTGTGGGGAAGGAAGAATTTTATATTCTATTCCCCGAACAAGGAAGGAAGAATTTTATATTCTATTCCTTGATTCTGGAAAGAAAGAATTTTATATTCTATTTCCAGTGCAAGAAGGAAACTAGAAGTGGGATCTCCACTCCGAGAATCTGGAAGATACTGACAAACTTTCCTTTTATAGGATTGGTTATCAGATCGAAAGATGAGTTCTTCGTTTATCGAAGAGAAATTTCAACTTCAGTTACAACCATAAAAAGGTTGAACCCAAGAGAAAAGAAATAGAGTTCTTTCGTTCATCGAAAGGGGACTCCGAACTGAGAGTGAACCTTTTCGGTGGACTCACTGTCAATTGAAATTGATCAGCGAGGGATTTTGGTGGTAAAAATAAAATTGGGTTATCCTCTAGAATATTAAGTGTAATATTCTTCAAGGAACTTCCCGATAAATGAGTTATCCTGAACGTACTAGGGATAGTACTTTTTCAAAAACTTCCCATTTATTGGCATTAATTGCCTGTTACCCTCTAAAGAAATTAGGCGGTAAGCATCGTTCGAATAGACTGTGTCTATTACAAACGGTCCTTCCCACTTAGGTTCGAATTTACCTTTCTTCTTGGAGGTGAGGATTATTGGTCGGCGAGCAGCGAGGACTAGATCTCCTTCCTTGAAGCTTCTTTGGCGGACTCTTTTGTCAAAAGCCCTGGATATCCTAGCCTGGTAGAACTCAATGTGTTGTTGAGCTTCCAAGCGCTTTTCGTCCAGCCTTTCGAGTTCCTCAAGACGTTTTTGATAATGTTCTTCGGTCGTCATCTCCGTTGCGAGAGCGATCCGAAGGGAGGGGATTTGAATCTCCAACGGTAGCACAGCTTCGCATCCGTAGACCAACAAATATGGAGGAGCTCCCGTAGGTGTGCGTATGGTAGTACGATAAGCCCAGAGCGCTTCGCCGAGTTTATCGTCCCAATCCCGTTTGTTGGTTTTCACGAGTTTTGATAAGATCTTGATGATCGTCTTGTTGAAAGCCTCAGCTAATCCGTTAGCGGCAGGGTAATAAGGTGTTGACGAAACATCTTGGATCTTGAACTTGTCACAGAACCGGATGAAGGCGTTGCTTATGAATTGCGGACCGTTGTCATGAATGATCCGCCTCGGCACGCCATGTCGGTATATGACGTGATGCTTGATGAAGTTGATGACGTTGTTCGTCTTTACTTCTTTAAGCGGAATGGCTTCAGCCCACTTTGAAAAGTAGTCGGTGATAGCGAGGATGAATCGATCACCTTTTACTGAAGGAGGAAAGATAGGACCGACAATGTCCATACCCCATGTCTCGAATGGCCAGGATGTGGTTGACGCGTGTAACCGCTCCGGTGGTTGGTGCATATAGTTTGCATGTACTTGACAAGCGTGACATTCTCGAGCGTACTCAATCGCGTCACGAACCATTGTTGGCCAGAAATATCCCATTCTTCTGATTCGATCATACAGCTTGGGACCAGGCTGATGCGCACCGCATTCTCCTTCATGTGCTTCCTTAAGAACTTCTTTTGCTTCTTCGTTCGAAAGGCATCGGAGAAGCAAGTCGTCATACCCCCGGCGATATAACGTACGGGTCTCGGTATTGTAAAAGAACCGTGGTGCTCTTCGGCGAATAGATTCTTTTTCCTTTAAATCCTCTGGCAAGATGCCATATTGGACGTAATCAATGATGGGAAAGCGCCAATCTCGGGACTCAGACCCAATTTGGGTTGAGTTCACCTCTTTGGCGTTTACATTTCTATCTTCTTCCTCTTCGATATCCATATCGTATATGGGTACGCAGAGTTGGTGTGATCTTACTGTGACTAGCAGTTCAGTTTCGGGTGGTTGCGTGAGTGATACTGCTAGTGCTGCCAGTGCATCTGCACGAGCGTTCTGGAGACGCGGGATATATTCGATGTAAAATTCTTCAAAAGAATCTGCCACTCTGACGGCCTCTTGGTGGTATGGAATCAGGTCTGGGTTCCTGACTTCATACTCCCCACGAACTTGGTTGACAATTAGTTGAGAATCCCCAAAGGCTTCGAGATATTCGACCCCCAGCTCCTCGGCGAAACTGAGTCCTATGAGGAGTGCGTTATACTCGGCTACGTTGTTAGAGCATGGACTCATCAGCGAATAAGCTCGAGGCATCACGTGCTTCCCTGGGGAAACTAAGACAACTCCAACTCCAGAAGTGACCTTAGGACATCCCGGGGTTACTGCTTTATTGACTGCTCTCGAGGCACCATCAAAATATAACTGCCATACTTGTTGGTGTGATGTGGTATTAACCTCGTGGGTTTCGTCTGGTAAATCATCATATACTTCGACTGTATCTGTTGTCGGGCTTGCCGCCAAAAGATCACAAATCGCTTGTCCTTTGACCGACTTCTGCTGTTTGAAGTGTAGATCATACTGGGACAAGAGAAGGGCCCACTTTGCTAACCGCCAATTCATCGAACCTGGTTGAGTCATGAACACTCGTACCGGATTAACATTGGCAATGACGTAAATCGTCTGGCCAACTAAGTAATGTCGCATCTTCTGCACCGCAAACACCAATGCGAGACATTCTTTCTCGATCATCGGGTATCGAGACTCGGCGCCTATCAAGGTCCGACTTAGATAATAGACTGCCTGTTCGTGACCATTATCATCGTCTTGTGCTAATAAAGCACTTATCGAATGGTTCATCGCCTTGATATAAATCAAGAACGGTTTATCTGATTTTGGTGCAACAAGAACAGGTGGATTCATTAGATATGCCTTGATATCTTCGAATGCCTTCTGGCAAGCATCGTCCCAAATAAACGATACGCCTTTCTTGTTTAGCTTCGAAAATGGTTGGCACTTCCCGGAAAGATTTGAAATGAATCTCCGGATATACGCCAAACGCCCTTGCAATCCTCTGAGTTCCCTTAGGTTCTTCGGGGGTTGCAATTCATTTATCGCCTTTACCTTGTCTGGGTCGATGTGTATACCCTTAGTGGTGACGACGAATCCAAGGAATTTTCCGCTGGACATTCCGAGGAAGGATTTTGTGGGATTCATCTTTAATTGATGACTCCGCATGAGATCAAACATTGTTCTCAAGTCCTTGATGTGATCTTCTTTGCTGCGGCTTTTCACCACCAAATCATCAACGTAGCATTCAACTGTTTTCCTGAGGTGTTTCTGGAAAATCTTAGTCATTACACGTTGGTACGTGGCACCTGCATTCTTTAGACCAAACGGCATCACCGTGTAGCAGAAGATACCGAGGGGCGTTCTGAATACCGTATGCTTTTCGTCATCCGGGTGCATCTTGATTTGATTATACCCCGAAAAGCCGTCCATGAAGGACATTCTTTCGAATCCACATGTATTGTCAATAATGACATCTGTGATCGGGAGGGGAAAATCATCTTTTGGACATGCTTCGTTCAGATTCCTGAAGTCGATGCAAATCCTGATCTTGCCATTCTTCTTCATGACTGGAACGATGTTGGCTAACCAATCTGGATGTTGTTCTTCCCGGATAAATCCTGAGTCGATCAACTTTTTAACTTCAGCCTCGATGGCTTCCATGATCTGCGGACGAAACCGTCTTTGCTGTTGCTTGACAGGTTTGGCATCCGGCTTGATGTCGAGGCGGTGCATTGCCACATTGGGATCGAGCCCCGGCATGTCTTCGTAGTTCCAGGCGAAGACGTCGATATACTCTCTGATCAAGGCAATTAATTCCTCCTTTTCATCTGATGGGAGACTACCACTGATGAATATGGGCTTTGGATTGGCTTCATCACCCATATTGATTTGGACTACCTCGTCTTCAGTGGGTGGCTCTCTCTGTTCGAACCTATCACCATATTGCATGTTCAGGTGATGAACCCATGGGTCCTCCCACGTTTGCATTTGATCGTCATCCTCCATTGTAGATGGATCAGCCGTAGTCATGTTCGACATTAAGGCCTTGAACATTTCTCCCAAACTTGTGTCGGAATCTTCAGCTGACGAATCTAGCAAGTACCGATCCTTGGCTTTGTTAGCAATTTGATCTATGATTTGCCAGCCACATTTGTCATCTGACGAAACGTAGCCTAAGCCCCTCTTGTGACGATAATAGCCCTCCGGTTTACCCTTTGGTACATATGCCGCTCTGACTGGGACACGGGAACCTCGATCGAAGTATAGACCTTCTCCGAGTGTGAAATCATATCCTTGTCTTTCCATGAGCTTGCGCGCTTCTGGACTGTACTTAGACAAATGTAAACCAGACTTGTCACCATCTTCATCCTCTCTTAGGAAATGATTTGGCACCGGAAGATTTTCTCCTTTACCGAAGATCACTTCTTTTTATCCCCCTATTTTGGCGGGAATAATCTGAGTTGTTCCGAAAGAGTGTTGGAGACGCTTCTTCGTTACATACGACGATCGGAGTGGCATACATAATTCGGGATTATCGTATAATCCCTTTATCGCATCATCAAAAGACAAGGAGTACTCTAAACCATTATTTATTTCAAGTTCGGCAAGTTGCCAGTTACAACCGCCATCTGACGACTGTTCGTCGTCGAGATTGATTACAAAGGGTACAATGTCATTAAAAACAAAACCACCATTGTAATCGAATCCGGCCTCGGAATCAGCTTCTTCTCCGCTGTCCGTGCCTTGGACCGATGGTTCTGTATCGGATTCGTTACCATAAAGGAGAGAATCTGTGAAGTAGTTCTCGTACCCTTTGAATGGCTGCTTATCCGCGACCACCGTCCTAACTCTTCCATCAGTGTCGACATATTTCAAACACTGATGTAGAGTGGAGGGAACTATAACATTACTATGGATCCAAGGCCGACCCAATAGTAAGTTATAGGATGTCTCAGCATCAATCACGTAGCACGTGACCTCCGTCTTTAAATCGCCCATTTGGCACTTTATCCGGATTTTACCCAAAGGTCTTGACCCGCTGGTGTTGAATCCGTATATGACTGTGCCTGTAGACGCCAACTTGTTGACTGGAATGCCAAGGCTGTGCATCAGTCGAAGTGGCATAATACTCACAGCGGAACCCGGATCCACTTGGATTCGGTTAACTTCGCTGGAGCCAATGTACCCGACGAAGTATAGGGGCCGATCATGATTTGAATTCTTCGTCTGCATGTCCTCTTTGGTAAAGGTGATGCAGGGAATGTTCTTGGCTGCCACATTACATTGTTGGGCTGACAATTCCAGTTCCTCGGGTGCTGGTTTGACTCGAGTAAGGAACACCTCTGAATCGGCCAGGGCTTCTTGCAAGGCTTCTCTAGTTTCCTTAGATAGCCGCAGCAATTCATAAAGTGTTATCCTTGCTGGAATGTTGGCTAGCTGAGCCATGATGTCGAAGACACGCGGATTTTTTGAACTTCCCGGTTTATCTCCTCCAATTGGACGACTGAAGCGAGACTGCTTCGGGTTCTGAACCTCTTGGGATCCTTTGTCTTTCTGTTTATCTGCCGGCTGTCGTCGAACATCTTCAGCCGGTTTGGGAATTGGGATCACCCCTATCTCTGTGAGAGTCTTGGCTGGTCCCTGTTTTGTCACCCCTAGCTTAGCTGCTTGTTCATTATGTGACGGATAGTTGAAGTGGTATTGGTTCCCGCTTCTGGTGGTGAAGACTTCTTGTTCGTCTTCAGAAAGTGGGAAAGTTGGGATTCCTTCGTCGTCTTTCCCTGGGATGGCGGAAACTCCGTAGCAAGACTTTCCTTTCCCTTTAGATTTCTTCGTGGATGACGATCCGGCCCATTGTTCATCTTCAATCAGGTCGGGGTGAACCCAAAGGATTTCGCCGTTCGGGGCTGTGTGTGGCACAAGTCCCTTTTGGCGCTGTCCATGTGGATCATCATTCACCGTCTTCATCCCGACTTTGGTGACACGCTTCGGCTCAAACCAAGCTGTAGGCACTGATCCAAAGCTGATTGACACCGCATTTGCTCCCACATTCTTGGCCGGTTTCGGAGTTATGACCCCTACGTCGATCAATGCTTGGATCTTATCCTTGAGATGGTAGCAAGACTTCGTTGGGTGGTGGACCGCTCTGTGGTACGCGTAGTACTTCGGGTCCGTCACTTTAGTGGCTCCTTCATGATCCACGATCGCCGGCAACTGGATTTTGTTGTTCTCCAACAAGTACTTGAAAATGCCGGGAACTTCGTCATCTTTAAAGGAGTAGACTTTGGGAAACCTCGGCTCCGAAGACTTTTGCTTCTGAGACCGCTGCTGCCAATGTGGCTGCGATTGCTGTGGAGCTCGTTGCTGCTGCTGCTGCTGAGGTTGCAATTGAAAGGTTTGGTTAGCATCAACAGCATTAACCTGAGCTTTACCTTTTCCCTTCTGATTGAAGTTCTGCTTCGGAGGATTTGTAGCCGGTTGGCCTCTCTCCGCCTTCTTCCTCCTGAGGAACCGCTCAGCTTGCTCGCCTCGGACCTTCAAGTCCTTCCATGTCTTAGATGGAGCTGTGCCCATTGATTCCAACACATCCAGTGAGAGGTTATTGTGGCAGGTCTGAAGAATGAACTCCTCGCTGATCGGGTCCCGGCAATTCATCGCCTTATTCCGGAACCTTTTGACGAAGACTTCGACCAATTCTCCGTCCTTCTGCTTCTCATCGAGCAATGTCCCGATAGAGATTTCAGTGTCGTCGTCGAAGAAATTCGCAAGGAATTTGGTCTCCATGTCGTCCCAGCTATTTATGCTTCCTGGCTTGAGGCGACGATACCAATCGAAGGCAGCTCCGCGAAGAGTGCCGACGAATGACCGCACCATCAGAGGCTCATTACCCGAGATGACTCCCAAGTGCGATTTGAAGTAAATCAAATGCTGAGTAGGGGAACCCATCCCATTAAACGGCGTGAAGTTAATTAGACTAAACTTTGCCGGATATGGGATCGATTCTCACTCTCTTGGGTAAGGACAGGGAATGCCCGTCTTTTTAGTCTCTTGAGCAGAGATCAATGTATTGATCTTGCTCTCGAGATTTTTAATTTTTAAGCTTTCACCTGTGTCTTCACTGGCGTTCTCGTTACCACCCCCTGGGTTGATGGGAGGGTTGTTGGTATTACGAGCTTCATTTGTGTCCTCATCTTCCAGGTTGTTCTGGTTCTGACGACTTGGTTCACCTTGTTGGTGCCTCAATGCTTGGATCTGTTGGTCATGCATCTCTCTCATGTTTTGCATAGCCATTTGCATTTCAAACCTAAAGGTTTCCTGTTGCTTGGCAATGGCATCTTCAAGCATCTTGGCCACCTGCTCCGCGCTTATCATAAACGCCTCGCGGGGTTGTCCTTCACTGGACACTGTGTTATCAGACGCCACTGCTGAGCCAGCATCTGATTCTTTATCTTCCGAAGGTACTCTTGTCCGGACCCTACCGTACGTTCCTCGCTTGATGGCTCCAGACTGTAAACGGGTCCTGGGTCGGGATGTTTCTGGAATCGTCTCGGGGTTATCCTGAGCCGATGTTCCTGTACTAGTCATATTTGCAGTGACCCTTGAATGCTCACCGTCTTCGACCATCTTCCTTCTTCATTGGAAGCGCCTATGTTTTGGTTTTGGCGTTCCCTTACTGAGTCTTTCGAACACAGATACTCTTTCGGGGACTGTCTTAACACAGTCGCATTCCGACAGTACCGCCCGAATGAGCTTCGAGCAAGGACATTGTGTTTCGAGCCTTCGAGGGCTCCTCTTTCTGGTTTTGCTCGTACTCCCGGCACGATAGTACAGCTCGTCCGTTTGAAGGTCGGAGCCAGCTATCGTGTGTTGGCACGATCTCTCAGGTATAACGTTGTCGTCATCAGATGACAACGTTTCCTTCTGAGGAATAATTGTCTTCTTCGGACCATCCAGAGTCACACGCCTCGAAACACGCCTTTGTGGGCGTGAATCTTCAGTGGACTCTTGCACTTCTATGCGCAAAGTGGTGCGCTTGGGTGCCGCGGTTTTCTCCAAGTGTTGAGGGTTGCGGCGACCCCCAGCATGTTGCATTGTTTGGGGTTTCTTCATTGGCCCCAAGCGTTCTTGAATTGGAGTTTTACCTCGTTCCTTCGGAAGTGGACCGAGGCGCTCCAAAACTGATCTTTTCTTCTGGGACGGTCCCACGGGATCTCCCAGGGCAGTTGCGGCAATCACCGGCTGTTTGGGTTGCTTTGCCGAAGTTCGAACTTTCGGAGGCTGCGGGTTTTGCTCCTTAGCCTGAACCGCTTCAGACTTTGGCCTCCAAACCTTACGTGTTGGTGGCGGCTTCTTGACCACCTCCTTCTGCAGCTTCTGACGGGCTTCTTCAGCTTTGGCCCGTGCTCGCGCCGATAACGCGCGGCGTTTGCGGATGCGCTCCTCCAAAGTCGAGCGATTCCGTTTGACACGGACCCACTCCATAGTTGATGGTTTAGAGGAACCACCCTGCATTTGCTGTTGAGGCTGCTTGCCTCGTTTGTTCTTCAGATCCGCATGATAACAGACCCCGTCAACGGACTCCATGGCCTTGGCGAATTGCTTCGCGAGGCGTTGACGCTGCCTCTGGCGGGCTCTCTTGGAGAGAGTCACCACGCCTTCAATGGCGGATTTGACCATCTTTGAGGTCGGTAGGGCCTCACTCAACATAGCTTCGGCGTCGATTGGGGTGAGGTCGTCGTTGGTGGCTTCAACTTCATCGCACCAACGCACCTTTCTCCTAGAGGAGAGCTTTTGGGACTTCTTGGACTTGGGGGAGGAGGTAGATCCGGACGAGGAGACATATTCCTCGTACTTCTGTTGGTCGAATTCATACTCGACCTCCTCCACGACCGGGATCGAGATCCGCGGCTGCGACGCTCCAGCTTCGGCAGCGAAGCTGTTGGCTCCCACTGTGGTCGCCAGA
>BQKN01056225.1:8760-20419 GCA_022839385.1 Asparagus kiusianus
AAAATGTGATATACATGAAATTTGATGTTTTGACATAAACAATGTTTTGAAACCCTATGAGATGATTTTATAGACTTAATGAAATATGTATACAATGATTGTTAAATCCATAAACCAAAACTTATGTATATATATAACTATATATATAAAAACCAAATGTGTGTGTGTGTGTGTATATATGATTGAGCTTAAAGTACTAACACACATAATATAAAACCTAAACTAAATATACGCAAGATTGATAGATCTTCGATGTAGCTCAACTTGGTACACTTGCGGATGAAGCTAGAACTTAGATCTTTAATTTGAATTGTATAGGCTTCACTCCGCAATTCCGCCAACCTCTATTTGATATGATCGTGAATGCTTGATTCCATCCATCCTCCAACATGTTGTTTGTCTATAATAAATAGAATTATACAAACACTAGACAAACAATATTAGAAGTAAATTTTTTGTTAAATATCATCAAAACAAAAAGGCCAACAAATACAACAACAGAGCTAAAATTATTTTATATCATAGGTAACACGTATAAACAAGATTATTAAAAATATTTCTTGAGATGCTTGATGTTTTAGGAATGAATTTGATTGAGAAGTTTGTTGGTGAACACTACAAACCGCTGCTGGAAGAATTGGGTTATCCATTGAGCAAATTCTTCCAGCTAGGTTTGAGTGACGTAACCCGCACGTGGTTCTTCAGGGACTGGATGGGCATGCCTATGCTCAGAACCAGATATCGTGATCGAAGAAGAAAGAAGGCCATGTGGTGAGCGTCAAACTATTGATGTCAGCTATCAAACAAGGGTTGTTTGAGAGTTTATGGAGTGATTAAGGTCCTTAAACTCCTCCTGATAAATGGTTGTGGGGCTTTCTATTCTTCCCTACACATAACGGAACTCGTAAGAGGGTGCAGTTAGGTTCTACGGTTGTTCCTTCGACGATCAAGTCAGTAGGTGATCTTGAGTAGGGAGTATAGAGTTAGCTTTTAGTTACATAAAAAAACCAGAGAGAGTTACCTCATGTAGTGACGATCCTTTTATAGTGGATCTGAGGGGCAAGAAGGTAACTTGGGCCGAGTCTAGCTTGGGCAGAGTACAGCTAGGTAGCTGAGTCAGCAGACATGTGTTACATGTCAGTTGTTGAAGGAGGTGAGTCACTTGGTCATTTATTGTTGAAATGACATCAGGTGCTTGGTGCTGATTGGGTCTGATGAGTCATAAAGACTATGGGATCTAGGTTAATGATGATGTTGTCAGAGCAGTTAATGTGAGAGTAGTCGGCTGGTGAGGGGTTAGAGGTAACTATCGCTTTTCGACTCCTCAGGTTCAAGGCCGAGAAGTAGTGCCTTTTGACTCGGTTACACGAGATGTCAGCCGAACAGTGGGCCGAGTCGGGTCGTTTGTGGAATCAAGTAAGGGGTTAGCCGAGTAGTACCACCTTTTGACTCAGTTACACGAGATATCAGCCAATCACATCGGCTGTGCTGAGGCAGAGGTTATCTTGGTCTTGAATTAGTCGGTTTACATATAGTGTAAGACACGTGTCGACTTCTCTGTGGAGATTAATATTTAGTATTTTAGGGGTAATAACAGAATTCGAATGAGGTATGAAAGTGAAATGTGTGTAAAACTTTTGAGTATCAAAGTGAGATTTGAAGCTTTGGAGTACCAAGGTTTAGACGAATACTTTGCGACATCAAAGTGAAAAAGTGGCCAAATGTTTGGGAACCAAAGTGAAAATAAGCCACCATTTAAAAGAATTTTTTTTCTATATATTGCCCTAAATCTTTCATATTTTGAATTTGTCCCATTAAATCAATTAAATTGCTATTAGGTCTAGATATCTTATGCTACTTTAAACTTTAGTCCCTCAAATTATTGAAAGTGCTACTAGGTCCTAACTTTTAAGTTACTTTGAAATTAGACCTTCAAATAAGGAATAGAATTAGAATTAAATGGAGTTTTTGTAATGACTTGTAAATAAAGGGACCTGATAGAAATGTTAATATGCAACAACTGAATAGAGCAAGCACGTGCAATGTGTGTGCTCTCCTCACTAGTAATAGAAAATAGGTTAATTATAAATAGCACTTAAATACCCTATTGTTTCATAACCTTTACACATAAATACCATAAGTTGTCCACTGATAGAATATTGTGAATGGTGTTAAAAAAATTTATTCTACAAAAATACTCCTCCATGCATATGGATGTAAACTTTAACAAAAAAAGATGGAGTATAGGTATAGTGAGAAATATGACGATAAATAGGGTCAACGCAATTACAAAAATTTAATATGCTAATCACATTGGAATATTCTTAGAAATATTCTCATGTGCAACTAACGTGCCATTTTTTTTATAACTTAGGATTAAAGTGCTACTTTTAAAACTTAGGATATTTAACTGTAAAGATGGAAAAACAATTGGGGATTTAAGTGCCATTTAGCCTAACAAAAGATACCTGTTCTTGCAAGAATAAAGAAATCATTAGAAATAATTTCATACACACACACATACATGCGTGCGCCCCCCCCCCCCCCACCCACCCACCCACACACACACACACACACATATGTAGGCTATCTAAAAATTACTGTAGATAGTTGATCCTCATCAAACACCAATGATGGAAGTTACAATTTGACGGCTTCCAGAAGACTACAATTTAAAAACTTTCATGTAGATCGATAAAGGTTACAATTTGATGACCTTCATAATAACCAATGAAAGCTCTAATTTAGCAACCTTCATAATCAACATCGGGAGTTACAATCTGATGACTCTTATATTTTTAAGGAGCTAAGACGAAGGTTACAAGATGATGATCTTTGCAACACTCTAGCAAAAAAGACTACAAATTGACGGTCTGTTCAAATAAAAACGCAGATATCTTTCAAGCCGTAAGAAATTTGGCGAAACGAACAGGAGCAAACCGAACCCTTTGGATTGGTTTGGTCGGTTCCGTCTCGTCAAGACAGTTGATTTTCATATATAATTCGTCCAATTCCGACTTACAATTTGAATGTTATGACCTGTTCTTCACAGCAAGTTATGTTCTGAAGTCTGTTTGCAAGACTGGACTTCGCCTGAACATTAGACTTATCCTGAAGCTCGCCAAGCTCGCCTGAGGCTCGTCTCTACGTTCCAGAGTCAAGATGCAGAGTTCATCTCTGCGTCCTAACAAAAAAACACATGGTTCATCATTGCATTCCAGATCCAAAAAGCAGGGTTCATTGCTACATTTTCAGTCTGAAAGGCAGGTTTCATGGCTGTGTTCCAGAGTCAAAACGCAAAGTTCGTGACTGCGTTCTAGACTAAAAACGTAGAGTTTGTGGCTGTATTTTTAGGCTTAAGTGCAGAGCCTAACTCTACGCCCCAGGTCTAGAACACAGAATTCATGTCCAAAATGTAATTCTTGTGTTTGACTCGTTAAAACAAGAGTTGAACGGTTTCAAAACTATTTTTCACGATTTGAGGGGATCACCCACATAGGAGCGAATTAATGGGGGTGATTGCACCCCTTAATCCCCTATAAATGGCGAAAAACTCAACTGAGTTCAGGATCTCCAATTGGATCGACTTTTTGCATCAAAAATATCGCAAAAAGAGAGACCGACAATCTCTTAAGCAAATCTTTTTTGAGATCTTCAGATTTGGAGGCTGTTGGGGATATAAAGGCACTTTGAAGGAGAAGGTCAGCATTCTTCCTTCAATAACCGAGAGCATCTTCTGGTTCAGCAACAGAGAGCTTAGATCTTGGCTTGAAACCGATTTTCGGTTTATATTAACTCTTTTATAGAGTTTAAACACGTTCTGAGTTCCTAAATTCATTAAGAGTTATTCTTAAACTTGCTATGCAAGCTCTCCTCAATATCAAATCAAGAGGAAGATATCGTGTTCCAATGAGGTGAAATGTTGGATCGTCAACAAGAAGCAAACTCAACATGAGTTTCGAGGAAGGCATCTCACATCGACACTAAGAAGAACCCAGTTTTAAACAAAGAGAAGGATCTCTGTCGATTTTTCTCTCTTTTGTAGATCAGGAAACCGATCGAGAAGATTTGTAATTTCTTTTCTAAGTCTGTTAGAAAGAAGTTGTATCAAGAGAATTATAATTAATTCTTTTTTTGATCTTGTCAGAGAGAATAATACAAATTTATTTTCTCATTTTCTTCTTAAATTTTCCCACCAAACTAAAGATGGCGACTCTGCTGGGGACTAGCTTCACTGATAAAGAAGTAATGACGCAATCCGACGTCAACCTTGCTAGAACAACGGTTAAAACTCTCGTTGTGGAGTTTGATCAAGCCAAGTATGAGGAGTTACTCTCCTTCGGACCCCTTAGCCTCAAGGCTGTGCGTAAGATCCGCAAAGTCTCTAAGGAGACTAAAGCTCCAACCGCTGTTGAACCACCAAAGGAAGTCCTCTCCATTAGACCATATCTCTCAAACAGCCTCTCTTCTGAAGGAGTAGGCTCAGGCACAATCAAACTCATTAATCGAGTTGAAGGTTCCACACCCGTACCAAAACAATGGGTATCAGGTTACAAAAGGCTCATTGCTATGACAAACTCGATCAACATAGACAACGACACTGTAAAATCCTTAAAATAGGCTAAGAAGAATGCCGCTTGATGTAGGAGGAGATCTCGACGACGAGCACAATTTCGAGAGAGCCGATCCTCCAATCAACATGATCTATGCGTTTGTGAACCTCAGCAAGAGCTCTGCATTTCTGCTCCAGAACGCAAGCCTTATGTTGATGAGCCTAAATACGAGCCTCGTGTCATCCAACTAAAACGCAACCCTCAAGAGAGAGTTCCAAACTCAAAATCTCAAAATGCAATCCTCAGGGACACGCTTCAACACTAAAATGCAGTCCTCTGGGACACGTTTCCCAAACAGAACATAACTCTCAGGAGTACGTTCCAGAACCAAAATACAGGTCTCCAGACCGCGTTAATCAACCTAAACACAGTTCTCAGGGACGCATTCTAATACCAAAGCATAATGCTCTGGGACGCATTTTCTAAATAGAATGCAACTCTCAGGAGTGTGTTCCAGAACCAAACGTAGGTCTCCAGACTACGTTAATTAGCCTGAACGTAGTTCTCAGGGACGTGTTCCAATACCAAAATGCAATCCTCCAGGATGCGTTTCCCAAATAGAATACAACTCTCAGGAGTGCGTTCCAGATGCAAAACGTTGGTCTCCAGACCATGTTAATCAGCCTGAACGTAGTTCTCAGAAGAGCGTTCTAGAATCCAAACACAAGTCTCAGGACTGCGTTGACCAGCCAAAATGTAGCTCGCAGACATTTCACCAGCAAAATGCAGACCTCAGTCTTGCATTCTTTAATCTAAACACAACCCTCGTGTTCCTTCTTCAGGACATGATGTGATTCGTCGTATCAGAAAAGACCAACATGGATTTAAGATCCATCACCAAGAACCAGTTCCGTCTACTGATGGACAGGGGGTTCCAACTTCAACCTCACGTTCAGTGAGAAATGCTTCCCAAGTCTCTGATTTAAGGGAAATTTTATCAAGAGAAAGATCAGTGCAACAAGCCACTCATTCATTTAATATGATCGGCTTATTTCTGTGGTCCTCTCAGAATGCCAACGTTATGCTTCTGTGCCTAGGTAATCAGTGTTCGACCGATTGACGAGCGTTGCTCGACCAAGCAAGCGACGATGTCATTACAAAGAAGAAGTCTTCAGAGATCGAGTATCTTGGAGTCACTATCAATGTGATCGGTAGAGGGAAGTCGTCAGTCCCTAGTTATGATGAGTCAGAGATGGATCATTCTCCAAGCGTCAGAGAATTCACTAACGAGTTTGAAGAAATCTACCAACATACCCAAACTTGAAGGGGAGTCATACCTCTTGTCGATTATCGAAGATTGGCTAGAGGAACTGTTGGACCCTAGAGGGGGTGATTAGGGTCTATTGCTAATCTAATCTGATTTTATGCCAATTAAAACTTATTAACAACTATATTCTTGCAAGTATGATATACAACTAATTATAAGCAAGAATAAGCAATATACACAAGATGATATATCCTAGCAATGAGATACCTATATGGTATATGCAATGATATATAAACTATCACAAGGGTGAAACAAACTAGTGGACAAAATAAACAAGGTGCAATAGGCTATAAGATGAACAATTATAAGTGCACCAATGCAAATCAAACACGCTATATGTTCACGAGGTTCGGACCTTCCATCTTACGTTCCCGCTCCTCACTCTCGAGGAGAATTCACTACACAACCCGGTTTGGAAGCTAGAACTTCTCTACACCCTCGGTTTTCTAGCTAACTGAAAACTCTACACACTCGGTTATCAAGTCAACCGACAACTCTCACAAATCCTCACAATGTACATACACAAGGTACAACCTCAAGTGTTAGTCCTCACGTATCGACTCCCTCAAGTGCTCGGAATTATCACCTCTCACTAGGCCACCGACGCCACTCCTCTCAGTATTGACTCCGTCCTCACCACACACTCCTCTCGGTGTACAAGTGTATTACAAAGTGAACTTCATAATTAGGCACACAACAAATGATTATTCCCTAAACAAAGTGAGAACTCAATTAGGCTCAACTCAATATTACTATCTCTCACAACCCTAATATACTATGTATGCAAATACTATAAGCTCAAGTGGGTATGTGTAACAATGAGTATAAATCAAAACAAATCTAAACTCAAATAAATTCTAGCTTATGGATATGAAAATCAAGCAATATAAAAAGCTAGATAAGAGTTTAGAAAAACTTCTCTATGATGACAAGAGAGAGAAGGAGAAGAGTTGAATGCTCAAACACCAATGGATGATCTCCTCTAGCTCTTGTGAAAATTTCTTCACAAACTTGAAACTTGAAACTTGAAACAAACTTGAAACCCTTAAAACTTGTAAAAACTCTTTGAAATTTTTCTCTTAAACATCCATAAGAAACAATAGAAGTTGGGGGCTTTTTATAGCCTCTTAAACCAGCCAAAAACAGTTCAAAATCAAAACTAGCCGTTTCTAGCCGTTATAGGGTGAAAAGACCAAAATACCCCAAAATTCAGCATTCTGGAAATTTGCGTATTTGGGTTTGTAAAATCAATTAAAAATAGTAAATCAACTTTAAAAATTATGAAATTTTGAGGTAAGTATATACACATGCCTAAAGACATGTTAGAGAAATAATTTATTAAATATCACTTCTCATTTGTGAGAAATAAGTATTTGAACACAGATATACAGTTTCCGAAATCTGCTGACATACACGATTTTGTAAAATCAATTGGGCATAGTAAAACAACTTTAAAAATCATAAAATTTTTAGGGAAGTTTACAAACATGTATATAAACATGTCAAAGAAATAATTTATGAAATATCACTTCCCAGTTGAGAGAAATAAATATTTTAACACAGATATTATAGTTCTAAAAACTGCTAAAAACTCTTGGTTTTCTAAAATCAATTTAATAGAGTAAACAAACTCCAAAAATGATGAAACTTTGGGAAATGTTTATAAACATGATAATAAACATGTTAGAAAAAGAATTTCTCAAATTAAAATTTCTATTTGTGAAAACTCATGTATTTTGCAAGTATGTCCAAAACATGAAAATGTGATATACATGAAATTTGATGTTTTGACATAAACAATGTTTTGAAACCCTATGAAATGATTATATAGACTTGATAAAAATTATACATAATTATTCTTAAGTCTATAAACCAAAAACACAATATATTTCCAAATATAATAGAATATGAAACATATGAGTATGCGTATAAATTTGTGTTGTTTCATATCTATATAGCTACACCAAAACATGTATGTATATATATAACTATATATATATACATAGAAACCAAAGCTTGTATGTGTGTCATATATGATTGAGCTTAAAGTACTTAACACACATAATATAAAACCTAAACTAATATTACCCAAGCTTGATGATCTTCAACGAAGCTCTATCTTGGTAAACTTACGGATGAAGCTGGAACTTGGATCTTCAACTTTGAATAGCAAGGCTTCAACCACTATTCCGTCAACTTCCATTTGATATGATCGTTATGACGCAATCCATCTATCCTCTAACTCGTTGTTTGTCTATAATAAATAGAAATATACAAACTAGACAAACAACATTAGAAGTAAATTGTTTATAAATCATCATCAAAACAAGAAGGCCAACAGGAACTACATTCGATGGTGAGCATTCAGCTATCGTAGAATCTCAATCCTCTAACTCTTTCATAGAACATGAGTGCTCCGTCTATATGACAGGAAACCAAGATCTTGTGAAGAGACTTGATGAACAACAAGCCATGATCAAAGCACAACAAGAAGCCATCAATGAACACCAAATCCTGTTGACTCAATATGTCGTAGACAATGCCAAATCTCAGAAGAAAAATTTATCGCCAAGACAAGAATCATCCTGGAGTGGAAAATTATCTTCATCCCGACCTCACACAAACAAAGGAAAGGGAAAAGTGGCTGATGATGCTGCTTCTGACCAAGAAGCCCACAACCTGAAATCTTTCTCTGTTGAAGAAAGAGAGACTGAGAACGAGCAGAATCTTCAGTCTGCTAAAATGGAAGAATTAAAATCATGCCTCAATGCCATTGTTAACAGAAGCGAGCTCCAAGACGAGGGAGTTGCTAGGCCCTATCCTGCTGAATGAGATGCAGCTCCTTATCCTCCAAAGTTTGAGGTGCCGACGCTACAAACTTTTAACGACACGGGATCACTGAATCAACATATCTATCATTTCAAGTCATAGACCGGAAATGTGATATGAAACGATGCCATACTAGCTCGATTGTTCATTGGCACCATATAGGGAGTTTCCTTTGAATGGTTCAGGAAGCTGCATGCCGGATGTATCCAAAAATGGGCGGATCTAGAGAGACTCTTCCTGTCAAGATTCTTTAAAGAGGATATAAAAGTCTACATCCATACTCTTCTCGCCACTAAGCAGAAAAAGAGGGAGCCAGTCAAAGCCTTCATCAAGAGGTTTTGAAGCATGGCTCTTCTATGTTCGTCAGTGATGACACAGTTTACCTTAGTGGAGACCTATCGACACACCTTACAGACCAAACTTCTAGCATAAATGAGGGTTGCAGAATGCCATTCCTAGAGATAACTAATCTCTCAAGGCGAACATGCTCAAAAAATTATCGTCAGGGTCAAAGCCAAAGAACAAAGTAAGCAGAATCAACCTGAGCAATGGGACTAAGTCCAATCTTCTTAGTCGGAAGGGTAAGATACTACGGCCACTGAAGCCAATCCTCTTCAAAAAGATAGCAGGTCCACAAAGTTATTACGTTAACAGTTACATCTAATAGCCAAACTCTTTAGATAACGGCCTGCTGTGTGACATGCCTCTATTCCAATCATAGTCGTTATACTCCAATGTCACTGAATGATTTGACAGATAGTAGCCCACCAGACAATGTATCATATCTACTCTTTTTTCCCCTATACTTATTCAATACTGGGGGTTGGTTTATTTGTGGTCCACTGAATTATGAGTAATAAATTTTTTGAGTTGTCATATTTAATAGAATACCTCTTTCAACCATAAAATATACATTCCTATCACGTTAACATTACACCTCTGACAATCAACTTATCGACTCTCTTCAATAGAGCGATAAGTCCTCAAAGTTACTCCGATCGCAACACATTCTTGTCATGTTTGACAATTCACTTATTGACCCTCTTCAATAGGATGATAAGTCCATAAAGTTTCTCCAATCGCAACAAATTTTGTCATGTTAATATCACACCTCTGACAACCAATCCTTTCATCACGTTAGTATTTCACCTCTGATGACGTCATGTTAACATTACACATCTAACAATCAACTTATGACTCTCTTCAATAGAGCGATAGGTTCATAATCTTATCACGTTAACAAAATATCTTTGATAATTAACTTATCGACTCTCTTTCATAGAGCGATAGGTCCATAAACCAGTCAAGTTAACATCACACCTCTGATGACCAAATTAACTTATCGACTCTCTTCAATAGAGCGATAGGCTCATAAAATACTGTTAGGTTAACATCACACCTCTAATAGTCAAACCCCAATGAACTTGTTAATTTTTTTTAACAAGAATAACAAGTTTTTGTTATAAAATCCCCAACAGATTAAAGATTTTCTAGAATTATCCTGGTGATAATGAAGAAAATTTCTGAATTTTACTCAAAGTAAAAATTCATGCCAAGTTAATACTACACCCCTGGTACTTCTAACTTTCTTTCAGTGTTTCAAGTGAAAACATAACACAGGAAGAAATAGCGGCAAAAGCCTACGTATTTAATATCGTAGCAGGTTGTTATTAATAACACCACAACCCATGCCTTCCATATATGGGGGACTTTATCTTAATCTCTAATTAGAGATAAGTCTGCATCTAACATATGCTACCGGGTGGCCTATTCTCGCAATAGTAGCGAAGTCTACGTATTTAACATCATAGTACTAAAAATCTATGACTTTCACGCATGGGGGATTTTATCTCGATCCCTAATTAGAGATAAGCCTACGCCTAACACCCGTTACCGGGTAGTCCATTCCCATGAAATTGACACAATCTATATAAACGGTATCATAGCACTAAGTCTAAGAGATTTCATTCTTTTAGCACAACGTTACATGTGGAACGGACTTAGACAATCTACATGCTAGCTCAACTTAAACGGTAGTCAGTAAAGGCTTATCAAATCCGCTGATGGCTGAGGATTTTCCAAAAACCCTATAAATATTTGCGAGCTCATCAACTGAATGGATGTGAGCCGTGACGTGATGTTTGAGAGCTTCTACTAATGAATAGCTTGTACCGTCATTACAATTTCTCTTTGAAGGTCATCCTCACACAGGTCCTGCATGACAAATCCCTTCAACTAAGATGCCTTCAAATAGGGGTGTGCACGGTTCGGTTCGGGTCGGTTTTTACCAAAATTTGAACAACCGAACCGAACCGCCCATTTTTCAAAACCGAACCGAACCGTTGCAAGTCGGTTCGGTTTGTTCGGTTCTAACTTCACCATCAACACTTTCAGAATGATTTAAACACAATACAATCCAAGCCAAATAACTAAACACAACACAGATTAGTAACAATACTTAGAACCCCACACAACTCATTCATCAATATCATTTTCCCGAGGAAGGAAAGCACTCACTGGTTAAACTTTCATTTGTCTTTAAAATCATCAACAACAATTAAACAGTGGGAAAAAATTCTTTTATTTATTTATTTATTTATTTATTTTATAATTTTTGGTTGAAGAGAGAGTGAAGCACAGAAAAAAAGAAATACAGAGAAAAAAAGAAAGGTAAGTACGATTACCGGAAGACTGAGTTCAGAAACAAGAGAACAAGAAGGGGTGGCTTCAGGCTCAAATGAGACATCAATCTTCTTGTTATCTTCCCCAACTTCAACTCCAACAATCTCTTTTCCTCTTTCTTCTTCTCCTCCTCCTTGCCCTAGTCCTCCTTGTTTGGTTTCCTTGTGGCACTCATCATCATCATCATCATCTTCTTCTTCTTCAGTTTCAAGTTCACCGAGGTCCAGCAAATCATCCACCATGAAATCCTCACCACCCAAGAAAAAGC
>BQKN01056235.1:0-17788 GCA_022839385.1 Asparagus kiusianus
ATCGTCATTCTCTCATTGTCTAATTTATCCACTATATTGTTTGTATTTATTTATAGTTTACTTACCCTTGTTTGTATATCCTTGCATATATATCATGTTGCATATCTAATTTGCTAGGATATTTGTTAATTAGTTTTAATTGATATTATATCGGATTAGATTAGTATAAACCCTATTCACCCCGCCCACCCTCTAGGGGTACTTTCACCAATATCTTCAACTCCAAAGGAGGTCCATTTTCCTCCAATTTTAAAACTACTTTTTACAACTTCAAATACTTCCAAAAAACAATCCACTAGAAGTGGTTGCATTGGAACATCTGGAACATCTAAATAGCCACATAATAGAGTATCTCGAATGGATGTCTGTTGATCCTCCGACAATATAACAGAAATACGATTTTAAAGAAGGTCCCGAAAGTAGCCAACGTTGAATGGAATTCTCATTAAATCCATATGTATGATTTTCTGCAACCAAAGTAAAACATAAGCCAACTTTAGTTGTCTATCAATATTATATATTTTTTCTTTATTAAAACAAACTGCAAAGATTGAAAACAAACTGGCTTTGTTGTTGCCTGCAAACGATTTGAACGGTAGACAAGTGTATTTGCATGCAAACATAAAAAATAGTTAAGACTTAAATCAATAACAATAAAAAGACTTCCTCATTACTTGGTTAACACTAATCAAAAAGAACTTCCTTCTTCTCCTTAAACAATGTAACTTACTAAGTAGACAAGGCATAACCTCAAACCCGACCATCATATAACCCGGAGGCAAATCAAACCCAGATTTCGATTTTTCCATATTAGGTATCGCCTTTGCGGCATCCCCACTCCCCATAACCCTAGACACATTGGTCTCCTCATATTTAAGAATCAAAATGGTAAACTTCTAATGGTTAAACAAGTAATAAGCATCATCAACTTGATACTCGGTTCATTGAAGGAAGTAACCATCCTTCTTGGTGCACCGAATCACGGGTAAGTCACTACATTAGCTAATCATATACAAGAGATCTTGGTATAAAATACCCAAGTCAAAAAATAAAATAAAAAATCCCTCGTTTACTCACCAGCTCAAGAGCTGAGACGATCGACGAGAGCTATGAGGTCGACGGCAACGACAACTGTGACAGTGGTAGGCGATGGGCAACAACGACGGAGTTGAAAAACAAAACAAAAATCCAAGTTCCCAACACAAGATCTGAGACGCGCGACGAGCGATGGCAAGGTCAACGGCATCAACGGTTGTGGGCGATGGGCGATAGCGATGGTGGCGGACTACGGCAACGGTGACGATGATGGTGATGGTCACGAGAAGGGGGATTTTCGTTTTAAATTAGAGCTAAGTTGAAAAGGGGGGAAATGAGGAGAGAGAGAGAGAGAGAGAGAGAGAGAGAGAGAGAGAGAGAGAGAGAGAGAGATACTAGTTTATATGGGGCTAATGAAAGGGGTATTTTGTGGTTTTTACCATGTTTCTGTATAAATACAAGTGCTTTACCTATTGTATTTTGAAAATTGGGTTTAAAGACAAATACAAAAAGAGAATTGGGCTTAATGATACAAGTAATAATGATTGCATTTATAGGTAAAGTTGAGTAAATAAATGGGCCTAGAAATAAAAATCCCTAATAACTAACTAATTAATAGGTAAACCTTTTCTTCATAACCTCAAGTCAGTGAATCTTTAGCTCACGTCTTGAAAATATTCTCCTTTTGAAATCGAACTACTAACTTCATCTTGATGAGACATTCATCATTCCACTATCGTCTTTGATACAGATGATAAGACACCTTGAGGAATTAATTTAATTTTCAAAATATGTCGGGGAATAGCTTTAGGAATATAAATATTAGGGAAAAGTAAGTGCAGTGAATATAAAGTTTCTTTTCAGTTTCTAACAATAATTTTCTTTTAAAATCTTCTACGTAGCTAAAGATCATAATAGATAAATAGCTAGACATTAATAGCAAAGCTAAGAAATATCAATGTGATTACAACCATATAGAAGTTAGTTTTTCCTTCAATTTTCTCTCGTTTGAAGTTAGTTTTTCCTTCAATTTTCTCTCATTTGAAGTTAGTTTTCACTTCAATTTTCTCTCATTTATTATGATCTATAATTTTGTTAAAAGGTTGATTAATTTATCATAAAAATATTTTATTATTTAAAAGCTAAATACAAGATTGGATCAATACAAGGAATGAGGAAAATTTACTCAAAAATGAACGAGGGGCTTCTCATGTAACAATATTTATTAGATTAGTTTTTTTTTCTTCTCATTCTAGACATGAGCATTTAACGATCATAATTTTATTCTCATTTTGACCCTGATACAGTATCAAGACTAATCAATACTTTGTTTTTTACTTTTTTTTTCTTTGTAGGTTGTTTACAAGTGGAAAGTTTAAAAAATTTAGATTCCTCCAATTGTGAATGGATTTTGGAGTGCTTTGTAAGTGGTTTACAAGTGGAAAGTTTAAAAAAATATTAGATTCGTTCAATTGCAAATGGATTCTGGAGTTCTTTAGTATAAATTTTAAGGAAATGTAAGTGGAGTGAATATAAATTTTCTTTTTAGTTTCGAATAGATTCTAGAGTTCTTTAGTATATATAAATTTTAGGGAAATGTAAGTGGAGTGAATATAAAGTTTCTTTTTAGTTTCTAACAATTATTTTCTTTTAACATCTTCTACATGGCTAAAGATCACAACAGATAAATAATTGAACATTAATAACAGAGCTGAGAAGTATCACTGTGATTACAGTCATATAGAAGTTAGTTTTACCTACAATTTTCTCTCACTTATTATGATCTATAATTTTGTTAAAAGGTTGATTATTTTATCGTAAAACAATATTTATTGTTTAAAAGCAAAATACAAGATTGGATCAATATAAGGAAGGAGGAAGAAATGCTCAGAAAAGAATGAGGGCCTTCTCATGCAACAATATTTATTAGATTAGTTTGTTTTTATTCTCGTTCTAGACATGAGCATTTAACGATCATATTTTATTCTTATTCTGAGCCTGATATGGTATCAAGACTAATCAATACTTTGTTTTTTGTTTTACTTTTGCTTTGTAGGTGGTTTACAGTTGCAAAGTTTAAAAAATCTTAAGCTCCTTTAATTGCAAATGGATTCTAGAGTTCTTTAGTCTCCTTCGCAAGAAAATTTAAGGTCGTTAATTTTTTTCCCTCCTTCTGGTAATTTGCAGGGCTTCTTTTACATTTTGCTCGCTATTATTTATTTGTTTCAATAGATAAACAACATCGTTTGTACTAGATCTATGATGAGTGACTTTTGTGAATTAAATTCATGTATATCGTCTATAAAACTAACTTAGTAGTATAAAGTTATATATTCTTTAAAAATTTATGGAGTTTTAAAAGATATAGCGATTATCAAAGGACTCGCATATGGTTAATTTTACTAGTAAAAGATGTTAGCATAGTTCAAGTTTTTATTGTTGAAAAAGAATATATCTCATTAAATTATTTTCAACATTAACATTACTACATAGGATCAAGTATAGGGTTTTATGTTAGTGAATCGCATTGTGTATGGCATTATTTTTTCATAAAGAATAATAGCTATATTATTGAAAAGAAGTTTTTCTTTGTTTAGAATCTCTTTTTGTTAGAAGAAAAGTAAAAAAGTCTAAAAATATTGATAAGATTTTATATTAGAGATAATAGTTTTATTATTCTAATAATGTTATTTATCTAAAAGCTTTGCAAATTATAAGTGGAAACTACAGATGGAATGTACGTAGAAAAATAATGTGCAGATATTCTAATTATGTTTTATTATTATCTCAATGAAATCTAACCCTAACTTTAGTAGACTTTATTCTATATAGTTTTGATATGCTTAATTCTCTGGGGCGAAACTTTGAATTTTGGACTAACAGTTCAAGCAAAAATAAACCTTTTATATATGAGGTTTTTTTTAATACAAGTTGATTTATATGACTTCAAACGAGCCTGCAGTGGAGGCTAAAACTTATGTATTCTATATTTTTTACGTATGAGACTCTCATTGGTTGAATAATTAATTAAAATTTATTTATTTGAACAAAAAATAAATATGTACATGTGCAACGTGCGTGTACTGTACTAGTATTATTGAAATTGTATGTCTTGATACTTGGGGTAAAACTAATTAAAATAATAACTTGAATGAATATGAAGAAGAGACTCGTCTAAAAAACATTATCTAAAAAATTATGTCATCGGTTAAATGAAAATATTTATCATAGTTAATTCTGACTAAGATAAATAAAATATAGTTTATTAAATGAATACCACATATTTGCTCTAACGTAACGGTTCAAAACCGTTGCGCTAGCCATGGAACCGTCTCCCTTGAGCAAGTGCGACGGTTCTCAAACCGCCTCATATGCTGCCGTTGCCCTACCTCTACCGTAACGGTTTTGAACTCTATTGCCACGGTTTTTTGAACCGTTGCCCTCGCATCTAACGCAACGGTTTTAAAAGGCAAGCGGATTTTAAACCATTGCAACAGTTTTGATTAAGCTATTGCGACGGTTTTATGCTATTGCAGCGGTTTTGATTGAGCTATTGCGACGGTTTTTAAGCTACTGCAGCGGTTTTTTAGCTATTACAACAGTTTTAAAAGACCTAACGCAACGGTTTGGATTGATCTATCGCAACAGTTTTGATCGAGCTATTGCAGCGTTTTTGATTGAGCTATTGCAACGGCTCCGATTGAGTTGTTCTTAGTACCCTATGCCAAAATCATATAGTATTCAATTACCTGGACAATCTTTTTAAGAACATGGCCCAAGTCAAATTTAAATACACAATATCAAAGTGAAAATGTTGAGCATAATCAACCATAATGATAAGTGCCAACATACATCGGTATAGTATAAAAACAACAAAGTATAAAATCCACACTACCAACATTTCAGCTCAGAAAATATCGTACCGAACTAATATTCAAACAGCATCAACATTTGATTACAAAACATGAAACTTCTCGGTCAAAGACTTTATATTCTCTATTTGTTTTCAAAAACTTGTGCCTTAATGTCAAATATTCACTAGGAACCTGTCAGCCTCAATCGCCAATTTCGCCAATTTCACTAGGAACCTGTCAAATACTCACTAGGAACCTGCAATTTAGGGAAGTAATTGATTTATTAATATAAGTATAAAATTACATAACAAATTCAGAGAATTTCAAAAAGAATTGTTACTTACAAGCAACAAGTAAAAGAGTGCTTATATAACCTTGATTTGCCCATTTGTACCAGTAGCAGCTGCAACTAGCCCTGAACCCCCCTTGGGTAATCGAGAATAATGTTTTGTTGCATATACTTTGAGGATTCTTTTAAACACCTGATCATGTAAATGATATCAGATTATATTAAAAGCTACCATGTAGAAAATATTCTAAATGGACCACAAATAACATGCTAAAAAGTTCATAGCACAAAGACCTGTTGTACTCGAACAATGAATTTTTGTCCTTTTACAAAAACATACCATAATTATTAGGAGCAGCTAATCTATAAAGTAACATGTACATTGAACAAAAACTAATCTATAAACAAACCCCAGCACCAGTCACTAACAAATCCTTATGCTTGTCTTTTTCCTGTCATCATACATGAGAAAGGAAATTATTAGGAGCAGCTACAACAAGAATCCTGTTAATTCTATGCGGGATCGAGTTAGCACATACTTGCTCATTTCCACCATGCTTCCCAACAAACTTTTTTTCATACTTTCTTCGGATATCTGAGACGATTTGGTTGTCATTCTTTTCCTTAGCTGTTGCTTCTAAATCACTTCCAAACTCTGTATTTCGAGAGTTTATGGTTCCCCCACCAAATTTCTCTGCCAATTCTTCCTCAAATTCAAGAGTCCTCTGCAGTGCCTGAAATAGAGATAGACAATATGAACACTCAAAATGGTAGAACTAAAAAGCAGTCCTTGAGATTTAATTGGAAAGAAAAGGAAAGTCAACAACGTGGCTCTTTTTTACTCCAGCAAATCGTTCTTAGATGAACAGTTCGTACAACATGTGCTTGAATAATGATTGGCAGATACCATAAGCTTCCTTTTGAGCAACTACATAGTTCATTCAGATCAATAGAATTGTTTGACATTAGATTTATATTTTATTTCACAGCCCTAATATATTATGATTCATAATACTCTTTCAACTGTCATTATTAGTTATTCAAATGCAAGATAATATATAGGGAAAAAATAGATGAAGCTATTTTATCCAGTCATAAAAGTATAGACCTTGAAAGTTTGTTTACATGATATACTAAAGTTTGTTTACATGTTAAACAACAATCTGAACACTATAAACTCTACACATTCCCTCTATAACTTAAGATAAACCAATTTGCATGTGCACGTACAATGATTCACATGCTAATCAGTGAACTCATATTTTCTAATTCAACATCGATCATATGTTTTCATGCAAAACTGAGATACAGTTTTGATACAAACGAGAAGATCGGTTTTTACCTGTGTTTGAAGAACAACCTACTTAACTACCTAAGGAGAACTCCAATCCATGAAACAAATATATGTGAGCAATCCGGAAAATAAACATATTCATTGAAATAATAAACTATCATAAACAAGCATAATGCAAGATCACATATAAAAATACTTGGAAATGGAAAAACCACTGGAAATAAGAGCATGGTCCAAAAATGTACCTTACCGCGGAACCAAGCACTACGATAGTCATTCATGAAGCTCTTTGATTCAGCCTCTTGCTCGACTTCGAAAGGCAAGTGATTTTGATTCACTGGCATCCTCCTAACATGACGAGCTCTTTAATAAATGATCAAAATTTGCTCATAAATGAAATATGAAGCGAATAATAACTATGATAATAATTCAAGATATCCATTCACATTCAAGGCCATCAGCTCTTTTCTCTTGCAAAGATCTGTGCAGAACTTTGGCCGATAAGGTATAAGGTCTCGTATACAATTGAATTAGCAAGAAAAGCTTCAGTACAGCATGAATGCATCCTTCATATGGAAACAAATAGCTATGTAGATGAGTGCGGTAAGCTTTCTCGTCGAGTACAAATCTTAAGACTATCATAATGATAAGTTATGAAGATAAAGTTGTACAATATAACATAAACATATGGAACATGTTTCTGGTATGAAGAGCAAGTTTCAGTTTTCATTTGGGTTTTAAAAGGCATTACATTTTCTAGCACTGAAAATGTCATGATGTCCAAGCTCCTTTTACAAATCCAGGTCTTCATAGAGTTCGACATATTAAACAAGATCATAAATTCATCTATGTCACTATAGGTTAACAGTGTGTTAATATTGAATTAAAGCAGTAGAAGTCTATGTCCAATATCTACACGGAGGTTTGACTTGTGTCAAGGCAATAAATACTACGGAGCAGCTTATCATTTGGATAATTAATATAAACTGTGTGTTCAAACACACACGAGGTATAAATCACACAAAAAAGAAAAATAAGCTCTGCAGGGTCTGACCAAAATTTCTGATCAAAACCTAATTTCTCATTTATCAAAACCCACAAGTTAAAGCTATCTCTCTCCTCTCACACCAATCCAAAAAAATCCTGCCAAATTTCTAATCAAAACCCAATTTCTCATTTATCATTCGTTTATTTATGTGCATACTTCTGTATGCACATATATATATGTAACTTCCTCAAATGTACGCGCACATTTAAAAGCTCAAGCGGCTGCATTTTCTCCATCCCACTCTTCTCTCTTTTTCCACTGGAAAACGGCCCCACTGGAGCACGCTCCCATTAAAGATGCATGCTATGCACTTGAAATTACATAGCATAGCCACACATATAACTGAAAGAGAGAAAAAGGGACATAATAGATTCTAGAGAAAACAGTAAAAGAACCCACACAAATCAATCAACATTTTTCCATTGAGTTCTCATCTTAAACAAGCTTGTAGACGTGAGATTGGCAAGTCATTATCAAGGAAATACTAGTAAAATTTAGAATCGAAACAACGAACACTACCACATATTTGCTCTAACGCAACGGTTCAAAACCGTTCCGCTTGTCTCATCCTTTATGCTTTGGGGTAGCTCAAAATTAATATAAAATAATAAAACTATTAAAATAACATTAATTATCTTCTTATGATATTTTTACCTTCATAGCAAGTCTGTGATCCCTAATACCATTAATTTATAGAATAAATCAGCATAACTAAATACCGATAACAAAGATTCAAGTGATTACAACTAAAAGCTAATCAAATGGCAGAATTTAAGAAAAGAAAAAGATTTAAACCAGAAGCTGAGATCTGTTCACATGTTCATCGACCTCGAAGTGCTTGATGAATAGTGATTGATCAATATGTGCACTTAGAATGCCTATCTTTGCAGATAAAAAGATTCAAGGGTACTAAGCACATACTTATCTAAATATAAGGATATCATATGACGGGTTTATTTTCAAAATAAATCTTATGTGTAACAATTAACTTAAACAAAACTCCAGAACTACAATGCAGTTAATGATGTTTCTATATTCAGCTTAAAGCAATCGACTAACAAAAAATAGAATAGTTTGAGTAGCGAAAAATAGATAATCAACAAGCAATAATCCAGATTAACCAAAGGCACCATGAAATCAAAAGGCGTATAATATAACTAAAAAGAAACTAGAAGATGAAAAATTGGCCATACTCACCCAAAATGTCTTTTTTCAAATGATGAGATATTGTCCATTTTCACTTCTAATTCTCACCGAAGTTCCCTCTCTTTCCACCAATTGAACAAAACTCTTGCAACCAAATCTCACTAACAAGAACTTAAAATTGGTGTTTGTCACAATAAATAATTCAATGTCCCCGTATTTTTTATTAATTGGGTGAAATGAAAATTCAGAGAAAGTCAACTTATCTAAAATAACAATTTCATCATATTCATCAACCAAAATAATACAAGACCTGTGCGGTCCTCAAAAATTGAGACAATTTAATACGAAATATAAACTAGTCAGGACAATTTTGAAAAAAAACTGTGTAGGTTTGCTCCTTTACTAGGATGAATGCTATAAATTCATACCCAGTCAAGAATTAAATAAAAAGCTACATCAAAATAGTACCTCAAGGGTTGTTGACCTTGTGGCGTTTGGCGGTGGGATTTGCATGATGGCGAGCTTTTGAAATTGTAATACCTAAGCACCATATAAGTTTTAGCCCTAGAATTTGGTGGAATCACATCCAAAGGAATCCTCAAATAACTACAATTTTCACAAAAATCAACATCAAAACAACAAAAGGATGACTTGCATCAAAAATCAAAACCTAAGAGAAATAATAAACAAAATCAAACACCTGGTGCGCAAGAAAAATACCTTGATATGGATAAATCTGTTAAACCTTAAGCAATTGATCCTAATCTCCTCCTTTGATCAAAATGAAGACGACTGATCATGATCTTCCTTCAAATCGAACCATTAGCTGGCGGTCAGTGAGGAAGAGGAGGCGGCGTTTGCTGGCGGTTGACCGGAGGGAGGAGAAGATCGATGGGCAGAGCGCGTAAGTGAGAGAAGAGACAGAGAATGAACTGACTTAGGGTTTTTGCTGAGAGGGGAGAGAGTTTTAGGGCTTGAGGGTGCATAGGATTTGGGAGATTTTTCAAGATTTATGGTGGCTGAATGAATTTGGGTGGGAAAATTTTGGGAGCTCGAAGCTTGTATGCCCTAGCCAAAGCCCTAACCGCGATTTGCGAGTTTGAGATTTAAGAAATAAAAGTTAAAAAGTTGGGCGCACATGAAAACTTGAGGGCAAGGATTAAGTGCTTGAAATAGATTCAAGCCTATCGAAGCGGTCTTGTCAAACCATTCCCTTAAGCCAAGCGCAACAGTTGAAACCGCACCGAAACCGTTCCCTTGATTCCTAACGCGACAGTTAATAACCGACACCACAAAACCGTTCCTTTATGTAAGGTATGTGGTAGTGAATCACCATAAAAATGCTCATGGAAATATTGATGATCTTTTAAGGCATTAAATTGACCAATTTTATATAACAATTAGAACTTTAAGTTTTAATTTTTTTGTCGCGTGCAATAGTTTAAGTATATAGAGAAAAAGTCCATCAAAAATATTTTATGCTCCATGGAAATATGATTTACATTAGTGCTTACGAATTACAAGATATTGGGTGGTCAATTTATAATAAAATTTTGAGCTCAATACTTAGAAAATTTAATGTATCTTTATGATTAGAAAATTTATTTGGGTATTAGCAGAAAATAGAATGTTTTTTTTGGATAAAACGTGCTTCGCAATGACTTATCGGATTTGGTTAATTGGATGTGCATCAATAAATTTTGTAAGGTTTAGGGAGGTTATACAGTCAGCAGTGTCCATGTAGTTCTGCGCCAACACAAACAAGAATAAAAGAAATACGTAAAAAGATTTAGAGCTTTTTCGTGTGCACCTTTCTCTGAACATATATAGTTTCTATATTTTTAAGGTGGTTATTTTGTTAGTATCAATAACTTAACATTGATTAAGAACATTGATTAAGACAAATCGCTATAATATCATTGACCGATTAGCTAATAATACAACAATCACCAAACTTAATCATGTACCTTCAACAAACATAAAAGTTAAAGAATTATCTTATTTGTAAATATTATCTTTTGTCTCTTTTAATGTCTTTTTAAATATCTTGTTTTGTCTCTTTTAATGTCTTTTTAAATATACTGTTAGATGACTTCTTAAAATTTAAATGACAGTAATTGTTATGCTCTAGAAAATTGAAACAAGGGGTGACACATGATGATCCTCAGTAAGTAATGATCTTTTTACCAGACTTATAGGATGGTAATTGTTGATGTTCGAATCACACAAAATAATCTAGAATAGGATGGTTGCGGAGTGATGAATGATGATGGAGGGGACCGCTTCCTTGCCTGACTTTATGTCTTGACCACTGAGTTAGTGTGAACGATCTGCACAGAAGAAGGTCGTGAGAGGGCGGGGTGGTGATTCTCCCACGGTACCTCTGACGATCAAGTCAGTTGATAAACTTGAGCTTGAGTAGAGTAATAGAACTATGTGTTCTTATGCTATGTGCATTAGAGATGATGATCTCTGAGATTTAGGTCAGGAGGAGAGTTTAGATTGCGAACCTTTGGCTATGACGAATATCATATGTATATAAAGAGGATGTCTATGGAAGATTGGTCATTTCGGCCATACAAATGGCGGTGACAAAGTGTGAACTGGAAGGTGAGTCATCCTTTGCACTACATGTGTCGGCTGGCAATAAGAGAAAGATCACTTCGACCTCGATTTAAGGAGCAATCGATGGGACGTGGGCTGATAAACGGCATGATGACGCATGGTCTTTGAATAAACATGATATAACTTATTGTCAGGATGGATAAGCTTTGGTAAAATTATCTTCTAGCTTTGCTGAGAAGCAATATCTCTCATGATGGGACTCGCGAGGAGAGTTGACTCGTTGAGAGGAGTGACGACTTAATGATTGCTGGCTGAATGGAGTCGGAAGATGACTCGTCCCGCCTTTCGAGTCGACATGGAGAAGTATCGACTCGACTGGGTCGACTAAGCTCTTGACGAGTTGCCTATTACGAGAGGGCTGAGTGGTACCGCCTTTCGTGTTGACATTGATGAATGCCGACTCGTCTGGTCGGCTGAGTTGGATTGCTAGCTAATCTCTGGATATCTCTCCCGTCGGTTTGAGATGTTGACTCGTCTGGAAGGTCAGGATGTCTCGTGCCGATTAGCATCGCTTCTCATGTCGATACTTGGGTGTTGGCTTGTATTGCTGGATGGAGATGGCGACTTATCAGATCATATATTTGGAATCAGTTGTACCCCATAACAATTAGCCCCTTTCGCTTGGAGTCAGCTTTAGCCGAGTCCAAGTGAAATGAATAAAGCTTTGGACTGAATTTAGGGCTGCTGATTTCTTTGTAGCATTACTCTGATCAAGCGAACCAAGTGGTAATTCTTGAGTTAGTCGTGTTGTGTCGACCCGAATGTTGCGAGTCGGCTTGACAACTGGCTCATACTGCGCCTATTGCGAGCAAGATGCTCGGGTCTTGTGTTGACGAAGAATGGCAAGTTGAAGTGCTTTAAGTCTCTTTGGCGAAGATAACCGGGCAATTGTAATCCATTCCTAGGGTTTACTCATGATGATACCAAGGTCTTAATAATAGAATGATGATTCTGAGGCTAGGTCTCACGTCGGACCTAAGTCTTCATAATCCTCGTATGGCCGAGAGGTGACTGTGGGAGTCGATAATAGAGTTGTGCCTTGGGCTTACCCTGAGAAGGAACCAAGGTCTTGACCATGATGATCGATGAGAGTCGGAAGAATCGACCATATGTTGTGCCTTGGGCTTATCCTGATAAAGAGCCAAGAGCTTTTGACATGCCAGCCCGGAGGTTGGGTCGCCTAGGACTTATTTTGGTGCCTAGGGTTTCACCATGATGATTGATGAGAATTAGAGGACCCAACCACATGTTGTGCCTTAGGCTTATCCTGATAAATAACCAAGAGTTTGAAATCTGACTGAGGAGTCGAATGCCTAGAATTGTGAGGAAAGTTGACTAGGGCTTCCCCTCCCTTATGGCTAAGAGGCGACTGTGGAAGTCAGTCAAAGGGTTGTGCCTTAGGTTTATTCCAAATAAGAAACCAAGGGCTTACTCCAGAGTGCCTAATGTTAAACCCTAGAGGGGGGTGATTAGGGTCTTATGCTAATCTAATCCGATTAAATGCCAATTAAAACTAATTAACAAGTATATTCTTGCAAGATAGATATACAATTAATAAAGAGCAAGAATATGCAATATACACAATGAGATATATCCTATATGATAGGAGTATATGCAAGGGTATATAAACAACACAAGGGTAAATAATCTAAACAAGATAGTGGATGATATAGAAATGAGCAATGCACAATGGCGATATGAGATATGAACATAAATATGAATGAACGCCAAAGCACACTCAAACAAGCGATATGATCACGGAGTTCGGACCTTCCGTCCTACGTCTCCGCTCCCCACTCCCGGGGAGAAATCCACTAACACAATCCGGTTTGGAAGCCGGAACTTCTTCTACACACTCGGTTTTCTAGCTAACCGAAAACTCTACAACTCACACTCTTGCAATCACACTCTACACCCACTAAGTGTTGGACCTAGCCGTGTCTCCCTCAAGTGCTCGGTTACAACCTCTCCCTAGGCACGTCAACCGATGCCACTCCTCTTAGGACGATCCCCGACTCTCACCACACACTCCTCACTCGGTGTACAAGTGTATTACAAAGTGATCTCACAATTAAGCACAGATACAATAAGTGATTGTTCTCTAATATGGATGAGAACTCTATGAAGGCTCACACTCAATTGTTACAATCACTCACCACCCAACTATACTATGTATGAAAGATACAATAAGCTCAAATGTGGGTGTGTGTAAACAATGAGTGAAATCAAAATTAAAACTAAACTCAATTAAAATCTAGCATATAGAAATTATAAACAAAATAACAAATAGCTAGAAATGAGTTTAGAGATTCTTCCTTGAATAACAAGATGGAGAGATGGAGATTGAAGCCCAAACAAGAAGATAATCTCCTCCACTTGTGAAAACCAAACCAGCTTTAAACCAAACCCTTAAACAAGCTTAAAACAAGATTAAACCCCTTTTTAAAACCCTTGTTAAAAACTTCTTGATCAATCTGAAAAGACATCAGCAATGGGGTATATATACCCACTCAAAACTCAGCCAAAAACCCCCAAGAAAAAGACAGAAAAGCCCCAGACAGATCAGCTCAGAAATAGCCGTTAGGAGCCAACGACTCTTTTGTCGGTCGACCGGAAATCTCGTCGGTCGACCGATGGAAAGAATTCGGTCGACCGACGGAAAATCCGATCGACCGCGAGCAAATCTGAAAACAACGAAACAAACAAAGACTTCGTCGGTCGACCGCACCGGTCGACCGATGGGAGCTCTCGGTCGACCGGACCGGTCGACCGACAGACTCTCTGTCGCCCAATGAACATATGAACTCAGGTTCGGTCGACCGGTTCGGTCGACCGAAAACTGACATATTCAAAAACTGGTTTGCTGATTTTAAAATGCTGTTTAAAAATATCAAATAAATTCCAAAAATATAAAACTTTGGAGAATGATTGTAGACATGATAATAAACATGCTACAACGACTGGTTTCAAAAAAGGACTTCCCAAATGAAAAATATCATCATTTTGCAAATATGTTCAAAAACATGAAAAACTGGAAATTGATATTTTGATATTTTGACTCAAACAACATTTTGAAACCTTATGAAATGATTGTATAGACTTGATAAAAGATATAACATGTTGTTATGGAGTCTATAACTTAGAAATACAATATTTTCATAAGATTGCATATTCTATGCAATATATTCAAAACACTAAGTATGATTTCATTAAATAAAAGATGAAATCATATATGGGCATATAAACATGAAAACGCAAAACTATGTATGTATATATATATAAAACTATATATATGCATAGAAACCAAAACTTATATATATATAACTATATATATATGAAGAAACCAATAAAATGTGTGTGTATAGATATTGAGCTTAGAGTATATAACACACATAATATAAATCCTAAACTATATTACCCAAGCTTGATCTTGATCTTCATTGTAGCTCAACTTGGTACACGTGCGGATGAAGCTTGAACTTGATCTTTAACTTGAATTGTAAGGGCTTCACCGATATTCCGCCAACCTCCTCTTGATATGATCGTGTTGGCTCAATCCATCCAACCTCCAACTACGTTGTTTGTCTACAATAGATACTAAAACACAAATACTAGACAAACAACATTAGTGGTAAATTGTTTGTTAAACATCATCAAAATAAGAAGGCCAACAATCTCCCCCTTTTTGATGATGACAAACAAATTACAAAATAAAATATATGCATGAAGGAAATGAATATATAAAATTATAATACACATGCATATAAACAAGAAAGAATATACTCATAATATTTCTCCCTCTTTGACAACATCAAAAAGGGGACAAAGGAATGAAGAGAGCGAAAGCTCCCCCTACATATGAGCATGGGTGAGTATAAAACAAATATAGGGATTGCTCCCCCTATCAAAATGCCATAAAGAATATATGAAAAGAAGATCTTGGCAACCATATGTGAGCAAGCATAGATGGAAAATATGCTAAACACAACTCACATACATACAAGAGAATGAGAACACATATGAATAGATCATTGAGATAATGTGTCTCAAAACATAAACATAAAGATCAAAAAATAGATTTATGAAAGCAAAAGAATGAGGGAACATGAGAACCATGAAAAAAGTTTTCAAAAGAAAACAAATCACTCAAATGAGATCATAAATCAACCATTTAAACCAAAAATGATGTTTGATCAACAAAAAGAATTTCTTTGTAAGACTTGATCAAACCACTCATAGAATACATTATAAAGCACGAATAGATGATCCATTAGCACAAACACATAAATATCATCATATAGGTGAATTATAATGAATTCAAAAGCAACAAATCAAACCACACTTTTCAAGAGAGGTAACAATTATATCAAGCTCTTAAGCTTGTTCCAACCCATATAATCATATTAGCATCCGGTAAACATGATTTGGGAATAAACACCCAATAAACCCGGAGGGTTATATAAATGCAAACCTCTCATCAAAGCAAAAACAATAATCATGAAAACAAAAGAATTTAACCAATTAAAAGGAATTGTTTTCATAAAGTTTAAAATACATTTTTCAAAACCAAGAAAAAAAATAAGAACACTAAAAATCTTGGTTTAAAAATTAAATTTGTTTTGGTACCCAAGAACTCTTGGTACCAAAAGATTTAGGGACATGACCCCTATCATTCAAGCTCAAAGCCCTAGGGTTATGAATCCATTTGGGCGCATTTAGTGCACGGGTCCGGTCAAAGCAATAATTATGCAAATGACCCATTCGATTGCAATAAGTGCAATGAAGAGGATGCATTTGGTTATGTTGACCATATGGATGTGTACGAGGAACATTTGCAAGTAAAGATGATCTTTTAAGATTGTTTTGCAAATGTGAAACATTTTTAAACGAAGGTAGTTCTTTTGGAACAACTTGCAATTTTGAAATATTTTGTAAATCAAAGCAAAATTTCGCTAAGTGTCCAAACCTACCACAAACACTACACATAAACTTTTGTGGTCTATTAGAAACATTTGGCAAATGTGAAATCCTTTTTAAGTCAAAGCAAAAGTTTGCCAAATGGCCAAAACGATCACAATGATCACATTTAAACACACTAGCATGCTTATGATGAGAAAGTGATGCATATGCATGTGTGTGTGATGATGAAGCTTGATGGGATGCACAAACATGATTAGGCTTGTTAGGTTTTTGTGCATTATAACAAAATTTAGCAACATGGCCTTTACGCCCGCAAATAGAGCATTTGTAAATTTTGTTATACTTGTGTGCATAGTAAATGGGTTTCTTGGAAACATTTTTGTGGGACTTTGCACACAAGTCCATAAGCTTGTTGTTGTTAACAATGCAAGTTTTTAATGTTGAATCTAAGGTGGATATTCTATTTCTAACTTGATTCAACTCATCATTTTTCACATAAGCATTGTTATTAGAAGTAGAACATACATGATCAATTTTAAAAGAATTAAGCTCTTTTCTAATGTTCTCAACTTCTAATATGGCATTGTTCTTAGCATGAGATAGGCTAGAAATGGATGAGGTCAATTTTTCATTTTCCAAATTTAATAAGTCATTGTTTTCTTTAAGCACAATATTTTCTTTTGCAATGATATCAAATTTGGAACCTAGCAACTCATGATCGGATTTCAAGTTAACATGCTTGCTTTTCAAATCTATAAAATTATTATGCAACTTAGTATAGGCATGCATTAATCTATCATATGCACAAGCGAGTTCATTGATGGATATATCACTATCGGATTCCGAATCGCTTACCACACTAGGGCTATCGCCTAGTGGCCGTGTGCATGATGATGCTCCACACTCACTTGAAGAATAATCCTCCAAACTACGTTGGATTTCCTCCAAGTTGCCTTGATGTGCTTCTATGAATTTCCATAAATTGTAAGCACTATCAAAATGAACAAATTTGTTAGAAAAGGATGAGTCAAAGGCATTAAGCAAATATTCTAACAAAAGCTTGTTCATATTAAACATTCTTTTATCATTGCTACTCCACTTGGATTTTTCCGAAGTGGGTATAATATAAGCATCTTCAATAACTTCCCATAAATCGGATTGTTTAGATCTAACAAATATGTTAAATCTAGAACACCATTGGTCATAGGGGAGATTATATATTTTAGGAGCAACAACAGGATCATAGCCTAAACAAGATGCACAATGTATGTCCATAATAAAAAAATGTATGCAAGCAAGATACAAATAAAGCTCAAAAATAGATTAGCACAAAAAACTAACTTGGATCTTTAACTCAAGGCGATTAGACCTTAAATCAAAGAGCACCAAGCTCTGATACCAATTGTTAGACCCTAGAGGGGGGTGATTAGGGTCTTATGCTAATCTAATCCGATTAAATGCCAATTAAAACTAATTAACAAGTATATTCTTGCAAGATAGATATACAATTAATAAAGAGCAAGAATATGTAATATACACAATGAGATATATCCTATATGATAGGAGTATATGCAAGG
>BQKN01056236.1:0-40406 GCA_022839385.1 Asparagus kiusianus
TCAAACTGACGAGTTGTACTATAGAGCTGGGGGTATGGAAAAATCTCGAAAGAGATATGCTCAAGACACGGGATCTCGCTGCCCGTGTGCCAATATAATCAAGGCGGTACTGTCAGAGTGCTGCTGTGCTAAAACCCCGAGGAGAGTCTCGGTATTCGAAAGAATTTCCAAGCCAAGGCGTTTCCATAAGAAGAAGTTCGTCTGCCAAGAGGACGAATACCTAAGAGTGTCGGCTAATATGGCTGGCAGAGGGAACTCAACACGATATTTTAATCTAGATCAGCTTGCCGAAGTATCCCGGTGTATGACGCGGTTGCGGCCAGGAACCAATGGCCGGAAGAATTACCGAAGGATACAAAAGAGACTTTCTTTAGAAGAGGAGGAATCGGATGCTGATTCAGATTCTTGCTCGGCTATAGCCTCCGATGACACGGCTTCTAGTGCGGGACAACCTTATGAATCGCTTATGATCAGCGCCGAACAGGTGACTAAGATACTTGAAGATGTCCTGAATAAGCAGAAGGAAACTTTCAAATTCGAGATGGAGATGGCCATGCAACGAATGAGAGAGATGCATGACCAGCAAATTGCGGCACTGACAGTTCACCAAGGAGAGCCCGGTCGACGCAATAATCAGAATCAAGATGAGAATGAACGGGAAGGGGATAATGTCAATATCCCTCCTGTCAACAACGACAATGGGGGCGGTCCCGCGGATGATAATGCGAAAGAGGACCACGTTACCTCTCCCCGAAGCCACTCGAAGACAGATACGAGTGAGGACAAGAAGATGAAGGACTTGGAGAGCAAAATCAACGTGTTGATGAATGTTCAAGAAGTGAAGAGGTCCGGCATACCATGTCCATACCCACGGGAGTGGGAATCAATTCCGTATCCGGCAAAGTTTAATTTAATCAACTTTACGCCGTTTGATGGAAAGGGTTCCCCCACCCAACACTTAATATATTTTAAGTCTCACTTAGGAATCATTTCTGGAATGAACCTCTTATGGTGCGGTCATTCGTCGGCACTCTTTGCGGGGCAGCCTTCGATTGGTATCATCGCCTTAAGCCCGGGAGTATCAACAGCTGGGACGACATGGAGGATATGTTCTTAACAAATTTCTTCGATGACGACACCGAAATTTTGATCGGCACGCTATTCGATGAAAAGCAGAAGAATGGTGAGACAGTCAAAAATTTCGTGAAAAGATTTCGAAATAAAGCGATGAATTGTAGGGATCCAGTCAGCGAGGATTTTATCCTCGAAACTTGCCATAACAATCTGTCGTTGGACATCCTCGAAGCCATGGGAATGGCGCCGCCAAAGACCTGGAAGGACCTGAAAGTGCGGGGAGAACGAGCAGAGCGATTCCTTAAAAGGAAGAAGGCTGAAAGAGGGCAAATAACAAATAACGCCCCCACAACAAAACTTTGTCCCTAAGGGTAAGGGAAAAGCACATGCGAATGTTGTGAATGCAAACCAAATATTCGAGGTGCAAGCACAGCCGCAACAACAACAACAAAAGGCGCCTCAACAATCAAGGTGGCAACAACAGCCCCAGAAGCAAAAAGTCGCGGAGCCGAAGTTCCCGAAGGTCTATTCATTCAAGGAAGATGAAGTTCCCGGTATTTTTAAGTACCTCATCGAGAACAACAAGATCAAGTTGCCTCCGATTCAGGATCAAGAAGATGCTAAAAGAGTCAACGATCCTAAGTACTGCGTATTTCACAGAGCGGTGCACCATCCTACCAAGGTATGCTACGCTCTTAAAGATAAGATCCAAGCCCTAATCGATGTTGGGGTCATCACTATGAAGCAACCCAAGGAGAAGAAAGTGGGTGCAAATGCAGTATCCATTAGCTTCGGATCTGTTCCCTCGAGCTGGTTCCAACATGAGCCAGTAATAAATACAGCAGTGAAGACGGTGAATGATGATCCTCACAAACAGCGCCAGAAAGGACTTGTGCCGCACACAGCCCCGAACGGCGAGATTCTGTGGGTTCATCCAGACTTGATTGCAGATGAACAATGGGCTGGGACCTCTTCCAAAAAAAGTCAAAAGGAAAGGGTAAGTCTTGTTATGGAGCTTCTGCTATTCCGGGAAAAGACGACGAATAAATTCCCGCCTTACCGCTTTCTGAAGACGAACAGGAGGTCTTTGCAACCCGAAGTGGACATGAGTATCACTACAAGTATCCGGATGCTTCCGAGCAATTGGGCACCAAAACCGCTCCTTCTAAGACGTTGGCAGAACTGGGAATTGCAGCAACTCCCCCAACGCCTGTAGCTACGGAGAAAGTCCAGCAAAAGGAGAAAGGGAAAGAGCCTTTACGTCAAGAAGCCCAAAACCCGAGGCAGTCTCGATTCAATCATCCGATTGGGAGAGACAAACCGGGAAATGCAAGCTCTCCGTCCCATTTTGACATCATGGCACAGTTGGCCAATATCCCGGCTAGGATAACCCTATACGAGTTGTTGCGTCTTTCAAAGGATACAAGGAAAGCGTTACAAGAGGCCTTGAGCGATTCTGAAGCTTTCTTGACTCGAATCAAGCCATCTCCTGAAGAACCGGAGTCGTCAGCTCAACATTGCAATCTTGCGACGCATCATTTTTCCTGCATCTCTTTCACCAAAGAAGACATGCAGACGAAGAACTCAAAGCATGATAGGCCTTTGTATTTCACCGGGCATATTGGCTCCAGCATGGTCAACCGAATCCAAGTCGATCCGGGTTCCGCTGTTAGTATCATGCCATTCCGATTGATGCATCATCTTGGGATTCCGACTAGCAAACTAGCCTCCACTGGCACGACGATTTATGGATTCAACACCAGCGGGTCTAGACCCTTGGGATCCGAATCAAATGCCAGATCGGGGATTTGAAGTCGGAAGTTACTTGTTATGTGATTGACGCGGAAACATCCTATAACTTACTGTTGGGTCGACCTTGGATCCACGGTAACCTTATAGTCCCGTCAACTCTGCATCAATGCCTCAAGTATGTGGGCACAAATAATGAAGTTAAGACGGTGGTCGCGGATAAGCAACCGTTTAAGGGATTGGAGAACTATTTCACCGATTCCCTTTTATACAGTGCTGAATCCGATACTGAACCATCGGCCCAAGGGATGGACAGCGGTGATGAAGCTGATACCGAAGCTGGGTTTGATTATAATGGTGGTTTTGTACTTAATGATATTGTACCCATTGTAATCAATCTTGACGATGATAAATCATCGGAAAGTAGTTGTAATTGGCAACTTGCCGAAGAACTATCAATAAACGATGATTTAGAGTACTCGATGTGTCTTGATAATATCACTAAAGAACTTTATGATAACCTTGATTTGTATATGCCTCTTCAATCATTTTGCATGACGCAAAAACAGGTACACGACCCTTGCGGAACGACGCTTGTCATCCCCGCAGGGACAGGGGGTGGAAAGGAGGTCGTCTACGGCAAAGGAAGAAAATCTCCGATACCCGACCACTTCTTGGAAGAGGAAGACGACGATGATAAACCTGCCCCTCATCTGTTCAGATATGATGCGAAAGCGCGCAATATGATGGAAAAGCATGGATATGACTTCAAGCTCGGAGAGGGTCTTTGCTTTGGTCGAGGTCCGCGAGTTCCACCTCGAATGGCCTATGTACCAAAAGGAAAACCCGATGATTATTATCGCCACAAAAGAGGCTTAGGCTATGTCTCCTCATCCGATGATGAATGTTATTGGCAAGTCATTGATCAAATTGCCAACAAAGCTAGAAACGGATATTCTTCTGACTCTTCGGCTTGGGATTCCGACGCTAGTCTTGGTGAAATGTTTAAAAAGCTAATGTCGAACATGACCACGGTTGATCCAGCAACAATAGAAGAAGATAATCAGATGCCGACATGGGAAGATCCGTGGGTTCATCACTTGAACATGCAGTACGGTGATAGGTTAGAACAGAGAGAGCCTCCTACCGAAGACCAAGTAGTCCAAGTGAATATGGGAAGCGAGGAAAATCCGAAGCCGATATTCATTAGCGACAGTCTCCTACCCGAGGAAAAAGAAGAGTTAATCTCTCTTATCAGGGAATATATCGATGTGTTCGCCTGGAATTATGAAGACATGCCAGGACTCGATCCAAATATAGCAGTGCATCGTCTCAACATTAAGCCGGATGTCAAACCAGTCAAACAACAACAAAGACGGTTTCGTCCGCAAATGATGGAGGCGATCGAAGCTGAGGTTAAAAAGCTTGTCGACTCGGGCTTCATTAGGGAAGAGCAACATCCAGAATGGCTTGCCAATATTGTCCCGGTTCTTAAGAAGAATGGGAAAATTAGGATTTGTATTGACTTTAGAGACCTCAACACTGCATGCCCAAAAGATGATTTTCCTCTTCCCATCACGGATGTCATCATCGACAATACGTGCGGGTTCGAGAGGATGTCTTTCATGGATGGTTTCTCCGGTTATAACCAAATAAAGATGCATCCAGATGATGAAAAGCACACCGCGTTTCGAACACCCCTTGGCGCTTTCTGCTACACGGTTATGCCCTTCGGCTTAAAGAATGCAGGTGCTACATATCAGCGAGCCATGTCAAAGATCTTTCAGGAGCATCTCCGAAAGACTGTCGAATGCTACGTGGATGATTTGGTCGTGAAAAGTCATGATAAGAAAGATCACATTAAGGACTTGAAGACCATGTTCGACTTGATGCGAGCCCATCAGTTGAAAATGAACCCTACCAAGTCTTTCCTCGGAATGTCCAGTGGTAAATTCCTAGGATTCGTCGTCACCACCAAAGGTATTCACATTGACCCGGATAAAGTAAAGGCGATTAATGAATTACAACCGCCGAGAAACCTCAAAGAGCTCAGAGGACTACAAGGGCGATTGGCTTATATCCGTCGGTTTATCTCGAACCTTTCGGGAAAATGCCAATCGTTCTCCAAGCTCACAAAGAAGGGAGTGTCATTCGTGTGGGACGATGCTTGTCAAAAGGCGTTCGAGAGTATTAAAGAATATCTCTCGAAACCTCCCGTACTCGTTGCACCGAAATCGGGCAAACCGTTCTTGATTTATGTCAAGGCGACGAGCCACTCATTAAGTGCATTGCTTGCACAAGATGACGATAATGGTCATGAGCAGGCGGTGTATTATTTAAGCCGAACCATGGTAGGCGTGGAATCTCGATATCCCATGATTGAGAGAGAATGCCTCGCTCTAGTGTTCGCCATCCAAAAGATGCGGCATTACTTGGTTGGACAGACCATCTATGTCATCTCTAAAGTTAACCCAGTCCGAGTGTTCATGACTCAACCAGCTTCCATGAATTGGCGGTTAGCAAAATGGGCCTTACTCTTGTCCCAATATGATCTGCACTTCAAACAACAGAAGTCAGTAAAAGGACAGGCCATCTGTGATCTCCTGGCAGCTAATCCAACTACGGATACCGCCGAGATATATGACGACCTACCTAATGAAACCCACGAAGTCAACACAACTTCGCACCAACAAGTGTGGCGTTTGTACTTCGATGGTGCTTCCCGAGCGGCTCTTGTCACAAGTACTCCTGGATGTTCTAAGGTCTCCTCCGGAGTTGGAATTGTTTTAGTTTCCCCAGGAAAACATGTGATGCCCCGAGCCTACTCATTAACCGAGCCATGCTCGAATAATGTAGCAGAGTATAACACATTGATTATAGGGCTCAATTTCGCCAAGGAGCTGGGGGTTGAGTATCTCGAAGCTTTCGGTGATTCTCAACTAATTGTTAAACAAGTCCAAGGGGAGTATGAAGTCCGAAGTCAGGATTTAATACCATATCACAAGATGGCGGTGGAAATAGCGGAATCATTTGAAGGATTCTTCATCGAGCACGTTCCGCGGTTACAGAACACCTACGCAGATGCGTTAGCAGCTTTAGCCGTATCTCTGGCACAGCCTCCCGGGACGGAACAATTTGTTACGGTAAGAACTCACCAACTCCTGGTGCCACTCTACGATGAAGAGGACAAAGAGGAAGAGGTTCAAGAGGTGCACGCAACTCAGGCTGAATTCGAACCCCGAGATTAGCGTTTCCCCATCATCGACTACGTCTTGCATGGAATCTTGCCAGAAGATGTGAAGGAAAGAGAGTCAATCAGACGAAGAGCACCAAGATTCTACTATAATACGGAGAATCGAACGCTATACCGCAGGGGGTACGATGGGTTGCTAGCACGTTGCTTATCAACCAAAGAAGCTGAGGAAGTACTTAGAGAGGCACATGAAGGAGAGTGCGGTGCACACCAGCCCGGTCCCAAGCTTTATGATCGCATCAGAAGAATGAGATATTTTTGGCCTTTTATGATGAGTGATGCAATCACATACGCCCGAAAGTGTCACGCATGTCAAGTACACGCGAATTATATGCACCAACCTCCGGAGCATCTGCATCCTTCGGTAACGTCATGGCCATTTGAGACTTGGGGAATGGATATTGTTGGCCCTATAAATCCCCCGTCAGTCAAAGGTGACCGGTTCATACTGGCAATTACCGATTACTTCTCTAAATTGGCTGAAGCAGTTCCACTCAGAGAAGTTAAAACAAGCAACGTCATTGCATTCATCAAGCACCATATCATCTACAGGCATGGTGTTCCAAGACGAATCATACATGACAACGGTCCTCAATTTGTCAGCAACGCCTTCATAAGGTTCTGCGAGAAGTTCAAAATTCAAGACATCTCGTCAACGGCTTATAATCCCACAGCAAATGGATTAGCTGAAGCCTTCAACAAGACTATCGTAAAGCTCTTGTCGAAACTTGTGAAGAGTAATAAACGGGATTGGGATGACAAGCTCGGCGCGGCTTTATGGGCCTATCGTACTACGGTACGTACACCGACCGGTGCAACCCCATACTCATTGGTGTACGGATGTGAAGCCGTTCTCCCTTTGGAAATCCAAATTCCGTCTCTCCGGATCGCTCTTGCAACCCAGATGACGACTGAAGAACAACATCAGAAACGCCTCGAAGAACTTGAAATGCTCGACGAAAAACGCCTGGAAGCTCAACAACATATTGAGTTTTACCAAGCTAGAATTTCTCGAGCCTTCGACAAAAAGGTTCGACAAAGGAGTTTTAAGGAAGGGGATTTGGTCTTAACTGAAAGACGGCCTATGATCCTTAACTCCAAGAAGAAAGGCAAGTTTGAACCCAAATGGGAAGGGCCGTTCATAGTAGAGACAGTTTACTCGAACGGCGCATATCGCTTAGTCACCAAGGACGGTGACCGGCTTATGATGCCAATAAATGACAAATTCCTAAAAAGATACTATCCTTAGTATTTTTAGGAAAATTGATGTATCAGGAAGTTCTCGGAAGAATACCACATGGGATATTCTTAGGGATAACCCAGCCAATGTAGAAGAAATAAATAAGAAATTCACGTTCGAGCTCCGAATGTCGGAATGTTTCTTCTTGTCACATTCTAACTCTCATGAGTCATTTTTCTGAGACGAGATCTAATCTTTTGATAGGTTAATCTTCCCTCACCAAACTATTCATTGATCAAATCAATTGACAGTGGATCCACCAAAATTCCTATCCGCCGGTCATTGGCAATTCTCAGACTCGACATGTTAGGTCCTAATCACTTAACATTGAAGTCTCCCTTTTGAGAGATAATACGAGTTGGCATTTCCATTGATACCCGTATGCCACTCTCTTTGCTTTCAGGTCAAACCTATAAAAGTTAGGACCAAAGCCAAATTTCCCTCTCGATTCCTCCCATGAACGAGAGGTCCACTTTCAATCCGGACAACCAAACCTATAAAAGTTAGGGTTGTTCCCCACTCTCACTTAGTCAAGCTTACCATAGCCGGGACTGAGACCGAGTCATTCCTTTTCGATAAACGAAAAGTTGCCTTTGTTCCTTTTTCCACCAAACCTATAAAAGTTAGGGTAGAAATTGGGCTTCTTTTGATTCAAATGACCAATCCTATAAAAGTTAGGGTCGTTTGAACCTTTCGATTCTCGGAGTGGAGATTCCACTCCTAGTTTCATCTCTTCGGATCCTGGGGGTGGAGATCCCACTTTGAGTTTTCTTTCCAGCTGGAGATAGAATATAAAATTCTTCCTCTTCAGAATCAAATGACCAATCCTATAAAAGTTACGGTCGTTTGAACCTTTCGATTCTCGGAGTGGAGATCCCACTCCTAGTTTCCTCCCTTCGGATCTTGGGGGTGGAGATCCCACCTTGAGTTTCCTTTTCAGCTGGAGATAGAATATAAAATTCTTCCTCTTCAGCACTGGGAGATAGAATATAAAATTCTTCCTCTCTCAGTTTGTCTTTGTTCTCAGAAAAGACACAATTCCCAACTTCCAGTCCGTGCACTTTGCGCACGGGGAATTTTATCTCAACTCCTAAATAGAGATAAGTCTATGCCTAACACGCATTGCCGGTTTAATCTTTCGCCGATTGAAAAAGACACCAGGGTCTAAACCTGGGGAATTTTATCCCGAAGCCTAAGAAGGGATAAGTCATCGCCTAATATGCGGTGCGGGATACCCTTCGGCATCATAGCACAAAGTCTCAGAGAGTTCATTCTCTTAGCACAACGTTACATGCGGAACGGATCTAGACAATTCGCATGCTAGCCCGATTCAAACGGTAATCGGTAAAGGCATATCAAACCCGTTGAGGGCTAGGGGTTTGCCAATAATCCTAAAGTCTATGCCTAACACGCATTGTCGGTTTAGTCTTTCGCCGATTGAAAAAGACACCAGGGTCTAAACCTGGGGAATTTTATCCCGAAGCCTAAGAAGGGATAAGTCATCGCCTAATATGCGGTGCGGAGTGCCCTTTTCCCTATAAGAAATGGTGAAGTCTATGTATTCAAAGTCATATCATTAAGCCTAAGAAAAGCAATTCTCTTAGCACAACAGCATATCAAACCCATTGAGGGCTGGGGTTTGCCAAAATTTGATCATGGCTGGGTTCAAAGTAAATAAGGAAACATCATAAAGGAATCAAACGCCGAGTCTCGATTAATACATCAGGTCAAAGTGTACAATGAAAAGATTATTAACCCGAAGGCAGTTGGCGGCTGAGAACATGAGACTTTAAACTAGAAAGTCTATCTGCATAACTCTGTTCAAGTTCTGCTTGCAGACCAGCTCGGACAAACTCTTCAGAACTGCTCAAGATCTTCACGGCTTCACTCTTCAGCTTCATCACTCTCTCCTGTGTGGATTCTAGCCTCTCGAGTGCCTGTTCACGAGAACGCTCTAATCCGGCCAGGTCATCTGCAATAATAGTAACGGACTCCTCGACGTGCTTCAAGGCCTCCTTTAACCTAGCCACTTCTTCATGACTCGAGTCCAGAGAGCTGAGTAACTCAGCTCTAGCTGTATCCTTCCTCGCCACAGTAGCCATCAGCTGCGCAATGGAACTCTCATGTGACTGAAGCTCATATCTGATAGAAGATCTCAAGTCGCGCCACTGTGCCAGCCTATGCTCCAGCTGAGAGGACACGAAGGAAGAAGCCCCGTTAGCCTCCAATTCCTCCAACTCTCGGATCTCCGACTCCAGAACAGTAAAATCGGCAGTTAAGGAGTCGGCCAACTCTGGGTATCCTTCTTCTCTGATCATCATCATGTAGCGAGAGAAGGAACGCCTGAACTGATCGAAACGATATCCTCGATGAAGAAGTTTATCGATCATGCCGTTAAAAAAGACGGTAAAAAGGGCGAGGTCGGTACGAAAAATGTCTCTGTCAGGATCGGTATCGGCCAAAAGGGTGCGGACACGCTCATATAGAGATGATCGAGATCCTGTAAGCAGCAGTATGGAAAGTTAAGAGATTATCAAATACAATCAGAAAACCCGAGGGGAGAGTTTGAGTATACCTGTGCCGACGGAGGTCCCCTCGGGTTGAGGTCCGACAGACTCCGAAATAACGGCAGGAATAGTTATGGAGGATATATCAACCCTTGCAGGCGAATCGGTTGTACCTCCCGACTGTGGCAGGGAGACACTGCTCTCATGCAAACTATCAGCCCCAGAAACTGTAGTGGCACCAGGCACAACGCCTGGTCCTACAATTACACTTCTTTATTAGTCAAAATGGAAATTTAGACAAATAAGGAAAATCGGGATGAGAAGGTTGTATGCATACCGGCAACCCCATCGTCTTCAGATACGCCGGGAATGCCAAGAGTCATAAAGGTATCGGTCCAGATGGCCGGTCCTGTGTTTGCATTTATCTGTTAGTCAAAAGAAATCAAATAAATGGAAAGCAGTGTGACATCCAAGATCGTTTGCATACCTGTCAGTCCGTCACTCCGAGGTAAGCTAGACGTACTGGGGATCGCTATTGAATCAGTCCCAGTGGCTGGTGCTGTAATATCGACCCCTCGTTAGTCAGATAGAAGATCAAAAAAAAATGAAGGGAATCAGATATATACCTGTGAATGAATCACCCCCAAAGGGTGGTCTCACAGTTCCTCTGGTAGTCTGTTCAGCCAGCATGTCGGCTAATAATCCGGCGTCGGGTTTCGAGAAACTTGGTACAGGAGCACACCCCTATTCCTCGAAACCTACATTATGAAAGGCTCCGTCCTCAGCTGGCTTTTCCATCGCAACATCTGCAGGGCAACCCAGATGTTGGAGATATGTATAAGAAGATAAGGGAGAAGAGAAAGCTTGGAAATACCTGCAGCAGGAACAGAAGATTCTCTTTCCCCGTGTCGGAGGAGGGTATCATCGGATGTAGGTATACCTGAATATGGAACGGTGGGTTCAACACTATTCGCCTGCTCAAGATCAATGTTCAGATCGATACCCAGGGAACCGTCACGAAGGGCGTCGCACATCTGCTGCACGAAGTAATCCATGTTATTAGATCCAGGGGATACCGGATCCGGTGGAAGTTTGCCCTCTTCAAAGAACCCTGGAACATAAAACATGATTATGAATCCCAAAAGGTAAATCACCTCAAAGCGATGTTACCTTCCTCTCCATCGGCAATGTCGCCTAAATCCACTCCATAAGGACGCTGGCCGACGGGTGGTTTGTGAGCGATCTTCTTCCTTTTCGAGGTACCAGCCCTCCTAGAACCAGCAGGTCGGTCATGCACGGACTTGCCACACGTCTCAACGTGCGTGGGAGCTCGGTCGTTAGGCCCTGAGCCTGTATGATGAGAAGCGAGCGACTCATGATCATCAACTATCCGGCCTAAAGTGATAATGGTCATTTCATTAAATGAACAAAGATCTTTCGTTGATACCAATTGGAGTTGAGAAAGAAAATCGAAGGGCATGACAAACCTGCATCAAGTTCTTCTTGGTCGGTGTCTACATCGACATATTCCTCCTCAGAGGTCTCGTCGTCATCGTCTGTGGGAAGGAGCTCTTCATCAGCTTTGCTTGAAAGAGGAGATTGGGCAGGCCTCTTTCCCTGTTTCCGAGCAAGCTCAGCCTTGCGAGCAGCCATCGTAGCAGCTTGAACCGAGTGTTCGGATTGTAACTCTGAAAGACTCCTCACACCTACGAATTCATGGGCGGAAAGGAACCACTTGCAGCTGAGGAAAGTGATCAACGGCTTGCGCTTATAGGAAGGAAGAGCAAAATGGGCTCCAGTGCAGCCCACCATAGTCCACAGCCATGCTCGTACGCCGTCAATAAGCCTTCCCTCAACCTTCAAACCACGGCTTGGATTCCCAACATATAGTTGGTCATAGCCGAACTGACGCGCAAAACGGCAGGGAAGGTAAGGCTCTATGTGACATCGATTCTTCACCCGGAGAACAAGATACCCAACCCGGATGTTCACCAACCAGCGAAAACAACCGATGTCAAGAACAGTCCGGTCACTTCTAGGTTTCTCCTCGTCAACCAGCACGTCACCATAGCGACCCGAGAAGTGAGGAAAGCATTTGAAGAACTCCCAGCTCTTACGAACTTGAAGTTCTTGTTGTACATCACTGAATTTCTTCCCGAGCCACTTGCTCCTCTCCAACAACTGAACGAAAGGAACGGGAACATCAACAGCACTGGGCGCCGACATCAAGTCAGGACGGTGAAGAACGAGCCACGCCATCAGATATGCGTAGGGAAGCTCGACCTTAGGACAAACAAGCTCGGTCGATGGTTCAGGACCCACCTGGGTAAAACCACTGACCACACTCCTAAGCCCGCAATGGATGCTGGCAACCATCGCTGGGAGCAGAGAAAGCTCCCTCCCATAAGCTAGCTGAACCGCGGGGAAGAGCACCTCGAGAGGTAAAGCGTCTGAAGCCTGGTACGGAACAACACATTTCTTCAACCAGAGCGCAAGGTAGCCTGCTAGCAGAGACCGAGGTTCAATAGACTTCTGCGCACGACGGAGGAACGAACGGAACTTGGTTCCTGCAGGAAAAGCTCCCTCAGCACTGGCAAGGGTATAAGAACGAGTCTCATTCTTCTCCATCAACTCGTTAATAGCGGTAAAGGTCAAGACATCTAACTCACGAACGGGCCCGCTAGAATCACCCTCCAAGTTCTGGAACAAATAGACAGCAAACTGCTTCAAGCTGATCTTCTTCTTCGTCTTTGCTGGAGGAGAAGTCTGGAGCAAGGAGGTATGATAGTGACAAGTGAGGTCCCAAAGAGTATCATACATATCAGGATTATCTTTCTTCAACCACCCCAACTGCTGGTTCGAAGGAAAGTACTCCTGATACGGACAATCCCCCATCGGAAGGCCGGAAACCTGATGCATCTCATGTAGAGCCAACCCTAGCTCTCCGCCGCTGGTCAAGAATGTGTTACTATCAGGCATATATGTCTCTAACAACGCCAAAAAGTGGCGGCAGCTGACTGGGAGTCCGTGCATGGTGGCTCGTATGGGTACATACAATCCACTACTCTTCAAATCCTTCTCCCATCGCCCCAAGACGTAACTGGTCATGCGTGTCCACCACCCCTTGGCTAGTGAGGAAGCCCAACCGTAGCATCTGTAATCTGGTGGAGGTAACCGTCTTCCAAGTTGAGCCAGACGATTCCTCACGGTAGGAGCAGCTACCGATACCTCGCCTGGGGGTGCAGTATCAAGACCCATGATCCCTGGTCGAAGACCACGAATATGATGATACCCACCAGGACCAGGAGTCTTGTAATGAGAGATGTATCCACACTGAACTCGCTCAGCATCGTCAGTAAGGTGCCAATATATCTGTCGCTCCACGGCATGTCCCTCTAAATGAGTGAAAAAATATTGACGAGGAATGGAGGGAATGTACAAAAGAGCTCCTTCGTCGAGAGTCAGCCAGTGCTCCTCAGTAAGAGTCAATGTGGCAGGATCCTCAGTATGATCTCCGAACAGAAAACTAGGCTTCTTTAAAGCCTGAGTGGAGGAAGAGTCCGCAGTAAGGGGAGCATCTGTAATAAGCTGGCGTAAACAATGACGCCCTCCATCCCGTACAGAACGATCTCTGTCGAACTGAGGGAGTGGATCAATGATCTGCCTGGCGGAAGCCGAAGAGAAGACTTCCCTACTACAACCAGTAGGGGCATGATGAGGGAGGCTGCCCGTGGGGAACTCGACTGCAACAAAGCATAAGGATAGAATCAGAAAATCCATCTCATAAAGGCGAGATGAGATTATTCACGGGATAATTGGAGAAACGATTTCGAGTGTCCCACACCGGGAGGGCGGTATGCATCATCACGTAGATAGCGTGATAACACATACCGACCTGTAAGGTGTAAGACGACACGAGATCGCCCCAATATATCCGAAGACTTGAATTGGCTAAGCAAAACAAGTCCGAAACCTTAACCCCCGCGGAGGAGGGTGTCGGTTCTTCCTTCATGACCCGCGAAGGGGTCAATCAGGGATACAGAAAATGTAAATTCTCACCCCCAAAGAAAGAGGCCGCTGAAGAAGATGCCGTAGGAACCTCTTCCTCGCTGTGCTGCGAATGGGAGCGACTCCTGGAAGGTCGAGGGCGACGTGGAGACATCGAAAATCTGCAATGAAAAGCAGTACGTCAGGTACAATATGAATACACGAAATATAAAAAAAAGGGGGGGAAATTAAGCACTTGAACTTAAGTCCTATGAATAAATAGGATTTTATAGTTGAAGTCTAATTAAACCTACAAATTTCGTGCACGCGAAACAATAATTGTCATTTTCGCGGTGAATTTTGGTGAAATACCCAAAATACCCCTCGTGTTCAAGGCTAAATTCGGGTCAAGGACACGCGTGATCTGGGTCATGGTCATCATATTCGATCATCTAGCACCCCGGTACCCCACAATTTTGGTTAAATTTTGCAAATAAGCCCTTTTGTAGAATTTAGCTAATTTTGCATAAAGACCCCTCCACAAATTTTGGTTTGGTTTCCGCATGCCTTTATCAAAACTTTGGTCATGAGTTTGTGGTTTAAACTTCTTGGTTTCCAGCCTTGAATTTTCTGCCTTTTGCAAATAAGTCCCTCTAAAACATTTATGGGCAGTTTTGCAAATAAACCCTCAACAATTTGTGAATCACACCTCAAAAGTTTGGCCAAATGGGTGTGAAATCCTAATCCCAAATTTTAGTCCTATTTTGCATGAAAGCCCCTACGAATTTTAGCCCTATTTTGCAAATAAACCCCTCAAATTTTGGCCATATTGCCCCATTGCAAATTTTGCATAAAACCCCCCAAAGCTTTGTCCATACACAACCCATTGTCTACTACAAGCATAAAGATTCAATCTTTATCAAAAAAAAATAAGAAGATTATGAAGGGGAACTTACCAAATCAAAGAAGCTTTCTTTGAGCTTGGGGATGTAGGAAGAAGCCCTAGTTGGAGGAGAAAACTTTCGGCCAATGGGGTACCCACAAAATCCGAACTTTTCTTGAGGGTTTGGAGCTCTTGAAAGAAAAGAAAAATGGTGGAAGGATAGAGGTAGAAGAAGAAGGGGGAAGGAATCTCTTTGAAATTTGAAAAGAAGGGGGAAACAAAACAACAAAAAATGAGTGAAGAAGAAGACAAAAGAGGAGGGGGGATCGCGGTTGGCCAAGACACCCCAAGAGTGTCTCGGCAAAACCGAGACACCCCAAGGGTGTCTCGGTTTTGTTGAGACACCCCGGGGTTGTCTTAATCCGATTTTGACCCCCCGAACTTTTTCTGAACCCCGGATTTGTTGATTTTTTTTTCGCCGATTGTTGGGTATGCCGACGAAATCCACACAAGTCAACATTCGACGATGAGAAACCCTAGGGTCAACACCGGTCAACGCGTAACCCTAGGTCAAAGCCAATCAACGCGTTGCAACAAAAGTCAACGGTTGACGATTCAAAACCCTAGGGTCAACGCCGGTCAACGCGTAACCCTAGGTCAGCGCCATTCAACGCGTTGCAATATAAAGTCAACGTTCGACGATTCAAAACCCTCGGGTCAACGCCGATCAACGCGTAACCCTAGGTCAACGCCATTCGGTGCGTTGCGACCAAAAGTCGACGTTCGACGATGAGAAACCCTAGGGTTAACGCCGGTCAACGCGTAACCCTAGGTCAACGCCATTCAACACGTTGCAATATAAAGTCAACGCTCGACGATTCAAAACCCTCGGGTCGACGCCGGTCAACGCGCGACCCTAGGTCAACGCCATTCAACGCGTTGCGATATAAAGTCAACATACGGCGATCCGAAACCCCAAGTCAACAATGTGACAGTGATAGTCAGTTCAAAAGTCAACTTAATGACACGAGCCAAACTCAACTCACCAGTTGTAGACTCGAGACTCCGAAGACGGCCAGGCGATAAACGCAGCGCCGGAAGAACTTCGGTTATTCGTCAAAGCATCGGATAAACCGAAAATCGAAGGATCCGAGAGTTGAAGCTAACCACAGGTCCTTTATGCCGATTAAAGACTGGATCAATCACATCCAAAGTATTCCAGCCTCTTCTATAAAAGAAACGAGGCCGGAATACTTCGGAGGGGGTATCTGTAGGCATCGAAAATTGCCGATAGGTCTCCACGAACAGCTCAGTGTTAAAGAATGACGATGAACGTCACTACCCGGTTCACAGGAGTTCGATTGACGTCGGTGAACGCTTGAAGTGAATCGACAAACTACGTGAGCCGAAAGAATTTTAGAATAACGAGAATACGGACTGATCGGGAACCCTGCAGTATTTACAAAAGGAACAACGCCCTTCGTGTCTCGTTCGCCCTACAGATAATCCAACCATTGGGGCTGATAGAACTCTTCGTCAGAATTCCAACGCATTCGAAATCACTTAAATCCGAGTTGGGACGAAGAATTTACGGCAAACGCACAACGGAGAGTCTCGGACTGAACTGGGGCACCCGGGGGTGTCTCGGAAAAGTCGAAACACCCTAGGGGTGTCTTGGCAAAGCCAAGACACCCCAGGGGTGTCTCGGCCAAGCCGAGACACCCTAGGGTGTCTAGGGGCTGTTTCACGCCCAAAAGTTGTTACACACCCCCTAGGGTCCCCTCTTGCCTATAAATAGGAGCCTTAGGCCTCATTTTGGAGATCTGGATTTTTGGAGAAGATTGGCGAAGCCCTGCTGCAGCGAAGAGTGATCGAGCCCCCCCTCAGCAAAGGAGAGTTCTTCATCGGATCTTCATTCCCCCCTCATCTTTCCCTTAGTATTACCCCTCGTCGGTAATCCTAAGAAGAGCAAATATCTCGCTTTATCCGAGATAGGCGCTTCGAGTTTCAAGATCTCCTCGCGGATCGACGAAGCTCTGCTCGATTTTTCCGGAACAGATCTGATCGCCCGGTGGTCCACGGATATCAACATCCCTGTCACAGGCAAAAGACCCACGCAAGCAAGGGACGATAAACGGAACTTGTGTTTATTTTCAAGAAAGTTGTAATTTTTATTTCTTTGTTATTTAAGTTCATTGTAACGCTTAAAGTTTTAATGAAATCAATGATGAAGGCAACTTTTCCTGAAAACAACGATGACCCTAACTTGTATATGCCACTTCAATCATATTGCATGACGAAGAAGCATGTTCATATTCGTTCGAAACGACACTTGTTGTCCTCGCAAAGGCAGGGGGTGAAAAAGAAGTCGTTTATGGTAAAGGGAAGGAGTTTTTAGTACCAGATCACTTCTTGATAGAAGAGGATGATGATGATAAACCTTCTCCTCATTTATTCAAATATGACGCAAAAACACGTAACCTCATGGAGAGGTACGAATATGACTTCGCACTTGGGGAGGGTCTTTGTTTTGGTCGAGGTCAACGAGTTCCACCTCATATGGCCTATGTACCAAAAGGAAAACCGGATAATTATTATAGCTATAGAGAGGTTTAGGCTATATCTCCTCGTCCGATGACGAGTGCTACTGATAGGTCATTGATCAAATACTTAATAAGGGTAAAGACGGATATTCTTTTGATTTTCTTCAGTATGGGACTCCGACTCTAGTCTTGGGGAAATGTTCAAAGGACTAATGTCGAACATGACTACGACCGACCCCGTCACAATAGAGGAGGATGATCAAATGCCAACTTGGGAAGACCCTTAGGTTCATCACCTGAATATGCAGTACGATGTTAGGTTTGAACAAAGGGAACCCTCTACCGAGGACCAAATAATCCAGGTGAATATGGGTGACGAGGATAATCCGAAACCGATATTCATTAGCGACAATCTCCCGCCAAATGAGAAAGAATATTTAATTTCCCTCATTAGGGAGTACATCGATGTTTTTGCTTGGAACTATGAGGATATGCCAGGACTCGATCCAAATATGGCAATGCATCGCTTCAATATTAAGCCAGATGTTAAACCTGTTAAACAACAGCAAAGACGGTTTCGTTTACAAATTATGGAGGCAATCGAGTCCGAAGTTAAAAAGCTTATTGAGTCGGGTTTTATCAGGGAAGAACAACATCCTGAATGGCTTACCAACATTGTCCTCGTCCTTAAAAAGAACGGGAAAATCAGAATCTATATCGACTTCAGAGACCTTATCATCACCTGCCCGAAAGACGATTTTCCTCTTCCTATCACAGATGTTATCATCGACAATACGTGTGGATTCGAGAGAATGTTCTTCATGGACAGATTTTCTGGTTATAATCAAATAAAGTTGCACCTAGATGACGAAAAACATACCGCGTTTAGAACGCCCATTGGTGTTTTCTACTATACGGTCATGCCCTTCGGCTTAAAGAATGCAGGTGCCACCTATCAGAGAGCTATGTCGAAGATTTTCCAAGAGCATCTCCGGAAGACTGTTGAATGCTATGTGGATGATCTAGTCGTGAAAAGCCGTGATAAGAATGATCACATCAAAGACTTGACGACGATGTTTGACGTGATGCGGACTCATCAATTGAAGATGAATCCGACCAAATCTTTCCTTGGAATGTACAGCGGCAAATTCCTTAGATTCATCGTCACCACTAAGGGTATTCATATCAACCCTGATAAAATGAAGGCAATTAATGAGTTACAACCACCGAGAAACCTTAAGGAACTAAGAGGATTACAAGGACGGTTGGCTTATATTCGTCGGTTCATCTCAAACCTTTCGGAAAAATGTCAACCATTCTTCAGGCTCACAAAGAAGGGCATATCATTCGTATGTGATGACTTTTGTCAAAAAGTGTTTGAGAATATTAAAGAATATCTCTCAAAACCCCCTGTGCTCGTTGCACCGAAATCGGGCAAACAGTTCTTGATTTATGTCAATGCGACGAGCCACTCGTTAAGTGCATTATTTTCACAAGTCGACGATAACAGTCACGAACAGGATGTATATTACCTGAGTCGGACCCTTGTAGGCGCCGAATCCCGGTATCCAATGATTGAGAGGGAGTGTCTCGCCTTGGTGTTCGCAATTCAAAAGATGCGTCACTACTTGGTCTGACTATTTACGTCATTTCCAATGTTAACCTAATCCGAATATTCATAACGCAGCCGGCTTTCATGAATTGGAGATTAGCGAAATGAGCCCTGCTCCTGTCCCAATACGATCTACACTTTAAACAACAGAAGTCGGGCAAAGGACAAGCTATTTGTGATCTCTTAGCGGCTAACCCAACTACGAATACCACCGAGATATACGACGATCTGCCAGATGAAACCCATGAAGCCAACGTAACTTCCTATCAACAGGTGTGGCATTTGTACTTCGACGGTGCTTCTCGAGCAACTAATGTAGCAAGTGCTCCTTGATGTTCTAAGATATCCTCCGGAGTCGGAATTGTCTTAGTTTTCCCTGGGAAAACATGTGATGCCTCAAGCCTATTCACTGACCGAGCCGTGCTCAAATAACGTAGCCGAGTATAACACACTGATTATTAGGCTCAAGCTGGCCCTAAACTTTATGACCGCATCAGAAGGATGGGATATTTCTAGCCTACCATGATCAAAGACACAGTCGCATATGCCCAACCCCCAAAACATCTACACCCTTCGGTTATCTCATGGCCTTTCAAAACTTAGGGAATGAACGTCGTGGGTGCTATTTTTCCCCCGTCGGTCAAAGGCAACCGATTCATCCTGGCAATTACGATTACTTCTCCAAATGGACTGAAGCGATTCCGCTCAGAGAAGTTAAGATGAGCAAAGTCGTGGCCTTCATCAAGGACCATATTATCTATCGATATGGTGTCCCAAGGTGAATCATACATGATAACAATCCTCAGTTTGTCAGCAATTCCTTCATCAAATTTTGCGAGATGTTCAAAATTCAAGACGTCTCATCGACAGCTTATAATCTCACAACGAACGGATTGGTTGAAGCCTTTAACAAGACTATCATAAAACTTTTATCGAAACTCGTGAAGACTATAATAAGAGAGATTGGGATGATAAACTCGGTGAAGCCCTATGGGCCTATCGCACCACAGTTTGCATGCCTACTGGGGCAACCCCATATCCCTAGTGTACAGGTGTGAAGCAGTTCTTCCATTGGAAATCCAAATTCCATCTCTTCGGATCACTCTTGCAACGGAGATGACGACCGAAGAACAACATCAAAAACTTCTCGAAGAGCTCGAGATGCTCGATGAAAAGCGCTTGGAAGCCTAACAACACATTGAATTCTACCAATCCAGAATTTCCCAAGCTTTTGACAAAAAGGTTCGACAACGGAGTTTTAGAGAAGGGGACTTGGTCTTAGCTGTCCGACGACCAATAATCCTCAATTCAAAGGAGATGGCGCCCGACTTATGATGCCGATAAATGAAAAATTATTAAAAAAATACTACCCTTAGTATATTCAAGACAACCTATGTATCGGGAAGTTCCCGAAAGAACACTACGTGTGGTATTCTTAGGGATAACCCGATTATTACAAAGCAGACTCTATACATGAATCTTAAGAAACTCTATCCTAGCTCTACGACTCTACACAGGATGATCCTAAGGATACTGGAACCTAGAGCTCTGATACCAACTGTGACGCCCCTGGGTTCACACAAGGCTATAGTCCAAGGTGAAACCAAGAATGTTAAACCTGTCATGCACCACACCGTGCAATAACATGTTTTACCATCACAATTACTATCTCTCTAGTAGAGTTAATAACAGGTGTATGTACAACAGCAAGTAAAAGATAATACAAGAGATAACTGATGAAATGATAGAGATCAAAATAATATTTCATCACCCAACATACAGAAATACAAAGTAAATGTCTGAAGTAAATAAGCTGGAGTTCTCAACAAGTCTCAAATATAAAGTATCTGAGTAAAGGAAATAAGGCACACAACCTTTACAACATCTAGAATAAAGTCCTCAAATGTCTAAACAAATTCTACAGTGGAGCTCCAGAATAAAACATGGCTATAATAGACAGCTGAAAACTAAAGTGCATCGCCATCAACCTACGACTCTCCGGGCACCTGGGTTATTACCTGAAAGGGGGAGGGACAACGAGCGTCAAAGCGCTAGCGAGCAATATCACAACCAATCCCAAGGGAAAAGGGCTCGTTGTATATGGAAAATATAGTTAATACATATAAATCTAAAATCATTGATCATAACAAAAGAGGATTTTAGTATTTAAAAATTTACAACACGAGCGTAGGTACGTCGAGCGAAATAATCCAAACAAGAAAACCCTCATGTATATACCTTGTTTCTCAAATTGTAAATCTCTAAACACCAAACCCAAAATCTAATACAGGAACAATAATAAAGAGAAAATACAACCCATCTCGGAACTTAAACACTGTGTCATATCATAACCTACATAAGCGTCATGTCATAAACTCATGTAGAAAGTCATATTCGAGGTTAAGACAGGTGTCCAAAACATGAACTAGATATAGTGAATGCCCAACACATGGACTGGAATAATATAGTTTGCCCAACACATGGACCAAATGGGTAAATATCCAACACAAGGACTGAAATAGATTATAGTCCAACACGAGGACTTCAATGGATTATAGTCTAACACGAGTACTGAACAAACAATGAAAGTATCAATGAGATACGTGAAAATATATACTTATACGAATTTCACACGCGTCTTAGTGTGCGATTCTAAACCAGTGTCATCAGGTCATCTATCATGCATAGATATATAGTAAAACTAAAATATAATATCAGATAATCGAGGCAAATCCCTCGAACACGCGGAATATACCACAAAAACCAACAGTGCACAAAAACTGTACGGTGGTCGACCGCAGGGGCCACTCCGATCGACCGCGCACAGAGTAGAAACTCACTGGGCTCAAAACTATGTGGCGGTCGACCGCAGAGGTCACTCCGGTCAACCACGCATAGAGCAGAAACTTTACTACTCAACTAAACATCTCGCGGTTGACCGTCGTGCCCAACCCGGTCGACCTCGCAGAGGGCAGACAGACTCTGCCCTTTTACGCGCCCAGCGATCGATCGTCGCATCCACCGCGGTCGACCGTGAAACAGGCAGAAGCCCAGTTAGGGTTTCTGTTGGCTTCGAAAAAAATTGAAACATGATGGTTCCTATGTTAACAAAAGTCTAGCATTTCTAATTTGTCATATGGCAAAAAGCAACGAATTTAAACGTGAAAAATCTCATCACCAAGATTCCAAACACATATAAACATGATTTAAATGTTTTTAAAACAATAAAAACAGGATTTAACTCTTATTAAGACGTTTTCAGATCTAGATCTTTTAATAAAAAATTCATTGGTGAGCTTTTAAAATCTGAAATACTTGATTTTCGCATCATATGTCATAATGATCTATTACATATACATAAAATACAATTTAAGCTCAATAATACCGGATTAAAACTTAAATGAAACATGAAAAACCAAGGGGATGAAGTTGGGTGAGATGTTACTCACCTCTGATGTGAACAAAGCTCCTAGATCTGCAGGAGAACGATCCCCTTCGCTGAAACACCCAGAAAAATCTGTTGCAAATCCTTCGAAACTCCTCCAAAAATCACCAAAAACGTAAACTAGGGTTTGAGGGGAGAGAGAGGGGCTAGGGTTTCTGAGTTTTGATGAATAGAAGGCTCTCTCGGGTATAATAGTATATATACTAACCCCACAACCCGACCCGAAACCCGTTAAGACCCAAACTAAGAAAACAAATCTGACTGTTGTGCGATCGACCGTCACGTCCATCGTGGTTGACCGCGCAACAAGAAAGAAAACTCCTATGTGCCCGACTGTTGTGCGGTCAACCGCTGCGCCCATCGCGGTCGACCACACAACAAAAAAACGATCTGTTGAGTTTGTTTATCAACATGCTGGTCTATCCACTTGATTTCTCTCACATATAAACATTTGTTTGGTTCCCAAACACTACTTATCACATTCATCTATGATATATATATATAAATATTTATCACAAAAGAATTATTTATCACTAATAATTCACATAAATTCATATGTATATATATATAAATAAATTTACGGGGTTCTACAGGTAATGATGATGAGGCTTACAATTCACTAATATGGTAAAATGTATCTTATTAAATAAGTATTTATACCTCTGTTATCCTAACTAGCTATTAAGGTTATAAGTTGATTGTTAACCATATATTTTGGCAGATAATGTTATGAATTAGTTGTTAAGGTTATGAGTTTATTGTTAGAGTTATGAATTGGTTATTAAGGTTATGAGTTTGTTGTTAAGATTATAAGTTGGTTGTTAATGTTACTATTTTTGTTATTAAGGTTACAATAATGAGGGTAATCTTAATAATTACTTGTTATATTCATGTAGGTATGAAACCATAGTTCTAGCAACTAATCTAGGAAGTCATGTTGCTATTGACGCTAATGACAACATGTGTAGGCATTTGTTCATAAGTTATAATGCTTGTATTGAAGGGTTCATTGTGGGATGTAGGCCTCTGTTATTTTTGGATGGAACATTTCTTAAAGACCACTACAATCCACTAATATGTATTTATACCTCTGTTATCCTAACTAGTTGTTAAGATTATGAGTTGATTGTTGACCTTATGTTTTGGTTGTTAATATTATGAATTATGTTAAGGTTATGAGTTTGTTGTTAGGGTTATGAGTTGGTTGTTAAGGTTATGAGTTTGTTATTAAGGTTATATGTTGGTTGTTAAGGATATGAGTTTGCTGTTAAGATTATGAGTTGGTTGTTAAGGTTACTGTTTTATTAAGGTTACAATAATGAGGGTAATCTTAATGTTACTTATTATATTTATGCAGGTATGAAGCCATAGTTCTAGCAACTAATCCAGGAAGCCGTGTTGCTATTGACGCTAATGACGGCATGTGTAAGCATTTTGTTCATAAGTTATAATGCTTGTATAGAAGGGTTCAATGTGGGATGTAGACCTCTATTATTTTTGGATGGAACATTTCTTAAAGACCACTACAGAGGTATATTAGTTAGTGCCACATGATATGACGGCAACCAAGGAATATTTCATCTTGCTTATTGCATATGCGACCAAGAGAATGAGGAGAATTAGAAATGGCTCTTACAAGGAGTGTGGATGATACTTTATGATAGAAAAAAGCCTTACAATCCTCCACATCAACTGTTCATGATTTCTGATGCCAACAAGGGTATTATGGTAGCAGTTGAGAAATTCTTTCCAAATGCATTCCATTCAAGGTGTGTTCTACATCTAGTCGAGAATTTCGAAAAAAAAGATGAAGGAGTTGGGTCACTAAGCAAATGTCACTTAAGTATTGGGTGATTTATTACAAACCGTGGCTTATAAGTACAAAATTTCTGAATGTGATGATTACATGAAAGAATTGGTATCGATAGATCAAAGGGCTTATGTTGTTGTAATGAATTACTCCCCGGAGAGATGAGCAAACGTTTATTTCCCTGATATAAGGTATGATACCATTATTTAAACTTTAATTATTAATGTTACATTTTAGTTGTTAATGTTATAGTTTAGTTATTAAGGTTACAGTTTTGTTGTTAAGGTTACAGTTTAGATATTAAGGTTACAATTTTATTGTTAAGGTTACAGTTTAGATGTTAAGGTTACAGTTTTGTTGTTAATATTATATTTTTGTTGTTAAGTTTACAGTTTTGTTGTTAATGTTAGGTTTTAGTTGTTAATGTTACATCTTAATTGTTATATTTACATCTTAGTTGTTAAGGTTACAGTCAAACTAATGGATTTTTTAATTTGATTTACATGTATGGCCATGTTACTTTAAACGCTGTTCAGTCCTTCAATAGTTGGATAAGAAAGGAACGAATGTTATGAATCTTACTTTTGACGGAGACGATACGAAAGCAAATCATGGATCGCATGCATGAAAGAAGGCTTATGGCAGCGAAATGGTTTGGATACTTATGTCCAGAAGCGGAGAGAGTGATGAGTGATAATATTCATCATGAAAGCTACTTACATATTAAACATTCGATAGAAGATATTGTGGATGTTGAATCTAATAAAATTTGCCGTGTAGATTCGAAGAACCATATATGTTCATGCAGATCTTAGGATATCACCCACATTCCTTGTAAACACACTTGTGTTGCAATTACTTAGATGGAACGAGATGTTTATCAATATTATGATTGGTTTATGACTATTGAAGCATTCAGAGCAACTTATGAAGCGATCCTTTTTCCTATTTCAGATTACGAGAAGTGCGTTGTACCGCCGAAAGACTGTTGGTTAAAGCCTCCTCTTACTAAAAAAAGACGTTGAAGACCATGTACCAGACGAATAAACAACAAATCGCTAAACACCTATCCCGTTAAGTGCTCCTAATACACATAGAAGGTCACAATCGACAAACATGCAACGAGCCTATCTAGTTGCTAAACATGTGTATTAAATGCTAACATTTTGTATTAGCAGCTAACAATATGTATTGGATGATACCCTTTTAGAATGCCTGTTATAATATTATGCATTCAGATTATGGCTTTGTTGTTAAACTTAAGACTAAGTTGTTAAGGTTATAGCTTAGTTGTTAAGGTTATGGCTTTATTGTTGAGGTTATGGTTTAGTTGTTATGGTTACGACTTAGTTGTTATGGTTACAGATTAGTTATTAAGGTTATGGCTTAGTTATTAAGGTTATGGTTTAGTTGTTTTGCATATGGCTAAGTTGTTATGGTTATTGTTTAGTTATTATGGTCATGACTTAGTTGTTATGGTTACAGCTTAGTTGTTATGGTTACATCTTAGTTGTTAAGGTTATGGTTTAGTTGTCATGGTTATGGCTAAATTATTAATGCTATGGATTAGTTGTTAAGGTTATGGCCCTATCTAGTTGCTAAATATATGTATTAAATGCTAACATTTTGTATTAGCAGCTAATAATATGTATTAGATGATACCATTTTGGAATGTAGCATTCAGATTATGGCTTTGTTGTTAAGCTTAAGGATAAGTTGTCAATACAGCTTAGTTGTTAAGGCTATGACTTTATTTTTTAGGTTATGGTTTAGTATATGGTTATGGATTTGTTATTGAGGTTATGGTTTAGTTGTTATAGTTATAGATTAGTTGTTATGGCTACAACTTAGTTGTTATAGTTATAGCTTAGTTGTTAAGGTTATGACTTAGTTGTTATATTTATGGTTAAGTTGTTATAGTTGTCGTTTAGTGTTTGGTGTGGAAGTTGATTTTTTCATTGTGAAACTCATTACAACTTCAAGCGTTACAAAGAGTTTAAAAGTTAATATTTTTATAAGATCTCCCCCACACAATAAAATAACGAAAATTATAACTCTTCTCAAACAAACGCAACGGACGTTTATCTCCCGTTGCTTGCGTGGGATCTTTGCCTGTGATGGGGACTTTGATATCTGTGGACTACTAAACGATCAGATCAATCCAGAGTTTCGTTGATTCGTGAATGAATCAAGAAACCGAAGTGATTATCTCGGCAACAGTGAGATAACCACTCTTCTCAAGATCGTAGCTAGGTACAATCTCAAGGGAAGGAATCAAGAACTGTAGATCTGACGAACTCTTCTTCTTTATGCTAAAGAACTCGATCCGATCTTCTCCTCTTCTCTGAAATTCGTGCTCCTTCAGTCTCTAATTCAGTAGGGCTTCGCCGAGAATCGATAATTCTAGCCTATGTAAATGAAGGCCCTAGGGCTGTATTTATAGGCTTCAGGACCTTCGTTTTTGGATAAGGAGTCACTCTTATCCTCAGTTATATAACCACTTTATCATGTTATAAGGATAACATTAGATTAGTTGGATCAAATCCAGACTGTTAACGGTCGAAAAACGACTCAAAATAGCATTTTTTGGTCTAGGACACCCGCGGTGTCTCGGCCACGGCCGAGACACTCACGGTGTCCCCGCTAAGGCCCGGGGCATTATTTTGTGCATTCCATCCATTTCCGTCATATCTTCGTCGTCTGAACTCAGAATTACACGATTCAAAATGCGAATGAAAGCCGATGAGGAGATCTACAAGCTCCCATGGTTGAATCACATGTGGAGTAGATGGAACACAAGGGGCACTTCATCTTTCGTAAGTGAAACGTAGTTCTCGATCAGTTCGTATCTTCGTTATTCTGCAACTCCGTTGCTTCACATGGTACGTCGACTTACTTCATGCGTTTATCGACATCAATTAAGCTTATGTGATTCAGATAGTAACGTTCACCGTCTTCTCTCTGTCTCAAGCCGCGTATGGGAATCCATGGGCAATTTTTGACGCCTACACATACCCCCTCCAAAATGTTTCAGTCTTATTTCTTTTATAGAAGAACCTGAAATACTTTAAATGTGATCGGTCCAACCTTAAGTCGGTGAGAAAGAACCTGTAGTTGGCTTCGATTCTTAACTTCTTCGATTTTCGGTCTATTCAATATTTTGACGAATAGCTAAAATTCCTTCGATGTTGCGTTTATCGTCTGGCCGTCGTTGAAGTCTCGAATCAAAATTGGTGAGTTGGTTTTGGCTCGTGTTATTGAGTTGACTTTGAACTGACTATCTCCGTCGTAATGCATTGATCGGTGTTGACTCGGAACTACACGTTGACCGGTATTGACCTAAGCTACGCGTTGAACGGCGTTGACTTTAGGGTTTCGCATTGATCGGCATTGACTTTCATCGCAACGCGTTGACTGGCGTTGACCTAGGCTACGCGTTGAACAGCGTTGAACTTAGGGTATCGCATCGATCAACATTGACTTTTATCGTAATGCGTTGACTAGCGTTGACCTAGGGCTACGCGTTGACCGGTGTTGACCTTAGGGTTTCGCATTGACCGGCGTTGACTTTTATTGTAACGTGTTGACCGGTGTTGACCTAGGGTTACGCATTGACCGGTGTTGACCTTAGGGTTTCGTATTGATCGGCGTTGACTTTTATCACAACGCGTTGACTGGCGTTGACCTAGGGCTACTCGTTGATCGACATTGACCTTAGGGTTTCGCGTCGATCGGCGTTGACTTTTTATCGCAACGCGTTGACTGTGACGCCCTAGGGTTCACACAAGGCTGCAGTCCCAGGTGAAACCAAGGATGTCAAACCTGCTATGCACCACACCGTGCAATAACATATTTCACCATCACAATTAATATCTCTCTAGTAGAGTCGACAACAGGTATAGGTGCAAAAGCAAATAAAAGATAATACAAGAGATACTGATGAAATGAAAGAGATCACAATAATACTTCATCATCCAACATACAGGAATACAAAGTCAATGTCTGACATGAGTAGACTGAAGCTCTTAACAAATTTCAAATACAATAAGTCTGAGTAAGGGAAATAAGGCACACAGCCTTTACAACATCTAGAATAAAGTCCTCAAATATCTAAACAAAGTCTATAGTGGAGCTCCATAAATAAAATATATCTAAATAGCCAGCTGAAGCAAAAGTGCATCGCCATCAACCTGCGACTCTCCGGGCTTCTGGCTCGTTACCTGAAAGGGAAGGGACAACGAGCGTCAAAGCGCTAGCGAGCAACATCACAACCAACCCCCAGGGAAAGGGCTCATTGTATACAGAAAATACAGTTATTACATAATAGTATAAAATCATTATTCTAATAGCAAATGGGTTTTGGTACTTAGGAAATTACAACACGAGCATAGGTACGTCGAGCGAAATAATCCAAACAAGGAAACCCTCATGTATATACCTTGTATCTCAAATTGTAAATCCCTAAATACTAAACCCGAGATCTAATACAAGAAACAATAAAGGAAACGAATACAAACCCATCTCTACCGATAAGTGAAATCATGACAAGGCTACCGCAAGTGTCACGTAAAACTCACATGAGTGTTATGTCCGAAAACGATTAAGTGTCCAAAACATAGACTGCATGAAGTGAACGTCCAACTCATGGACTGCAAGTAACGAGTATCCAACACATGGACTGAATATAACCGATTTCCAACGCATGGACTAAATCTAACCAATGTCCAACGCATGGACTGAATATAACCAATGTCCAACGCATGGACTAAATATAATCAATGTCCAACGCATGGACTGAATATAACCAATATCCAACGCATGGACTAAATATAATCAATGTCCAACACGGGGACTTTAGTCGCTTATAGTCCAACACGAGGACTTTAGTCGCTTATAGTCCAACACGAGGACTGTACATGAACCATGAAGTACCACTAGTAATGGAGTGTTCATTCTACTCTTATACATGCCTTGCTGTGCAAATCTAAACTTTGTATCAGGAAAAGTCATCTTACATAAATAACATATGAATTCAGTCTATATGTTTGCACACAGTAGGTGATTAAACAGAAAGGACGAAGAAAACAGGAGAAACTCTGATGAGTCGACTCATGCTTATTTATGAGTCGACTCATGCCTCATGGGTTGACTCTTGACCAATACGAGTCGACTCAGCAGAAGGTAAATGGCAACAGGAAACGACTTTGTGAGTCGACTCATGATTAATTATGAGTCGACTCATGACTTATGGGTCGACTTGTATACTGACGAGTCGACTCAACAGAAGCAAAAAGGAAACGCCACAACACTTCATGAGTCGACTCATGACAGTCATGAGTCGACTCAGCCTGATGAGTCGACTCATGATGAGTCGTGAGTCGACTCACGGGCTGAAATCTGCATATCTCACAAGTGCAATACGTTCATCTCGAACCATACTTCCATTATACTGATCTACGACTCACTAACTATCATTGTTAAACCATGAGGCAGTGAAAAGTTCATACATAACATGAGAAACGAATACTTGCATGTTAAATCTAACATTTAACCCCTAAACATGAAAGAGAGCATTTAATCAAAATAAAAACTCATATTTTCATTTTTTTAAATAAATTCCCAGATCTGGTTTTTATCAAAAACTTGTTTGTGGGAGTTTAAAATCTGAAATACACAATCTTTAGCATTTACACTAACAAGAACATCGTTTTATACTTGAAAATATGTCTTAGGCTCAATAAAACTCATGAAAAACGTTTATAAATTCATAAAAGCATGGGAGAGAGATTGGGCGAGATATTACTCGCCTCAGATGTGATGAAGATCGATCCCCCTTCGCTGAAATCCAAAGGAAACGCTGAAATCCCCCTTGAAACGCCCCTAAAATCACCAAGAATACCTAGGGTTTGAGAGAGAAGAGGGAGAGGCTAGGGTTTCTGGGGAGAACTGATGAAAATGAGGTGTTCTCGGGTAGAAGAGCATATATATGAGTGGATAAACCCGACCCGAAACCCACAAACCCGAACTAAAAGAGGCCAGAAAAACACGATGAGTCGACTCATGACTTATTATGAGTCGACTCATGGGTCATGGGTCGACTCATAATTCGTGAGTCAACTCAGCAGAAGCTAAAAGACAACAGGACTCGATATCGTGAGTCGACTCATGACAGTCATGGGTCGACTCAACCTGATGAGTTGACTCATGAAGAGTTATGGGTCGACTCATGAGCTGGAAATTGCATACTTCGATTTCTTTTGCACATGATTTGCAAATTTGCAACTCAACCTCATACCTAGAGCATATACACATCCTGATAAGCTCAAAATACTAGTTTTATGCACAACCATGCTATGAAGATATTTATTATATATTAAATATTATATCTCACTAATATTCACATATATGAATCATCAAAGTCAACAAGGTCTTACATTCTTCCCCCTTAGAAGAATTTCGTCCTCGAAATTCCGAAATCATATCTAACTCATAATGATACTTGAAAAGCACGACAAGGGTCTAATCCAACCCGTACACATACACATCTCGAAATACTTGAAAAACACGATAAGTTATAGGAATATTTATAATTAACAGTCCAGGATGATTATATTCCCACTCAACCCTTAATCGAATGGAACTAGTACATCGGGTGAAAAATCCAAACAAGGAACCCCCCATATATATACCATGTGTTCCATAAGATTATGAATTAGGCGGAAATATAATCATTCTAGTGCTAAATCTAAATTTAACCACACATAAAATCACACACATAATCATACATATAAATCAATCCACTTCCTCAATAGGTGTAGGAAGTCGCGCGCGGCATAACGTATTTGCGCTCCCGAAAATCATCTTCGATGTCTACACTTAACCATCTAAAATGTAAATACTCCCACTTAACTCCTAACCAAATGGAACAAGTACATCGAGTGAAAAATCCAAACAAGGAACCCCTCATATATATACCATATGTTCCAAGTACTTAGGAGATAAGTGGTATTATCCTCATTTTAGTGTTAAGTATAAATATCGGGATATATATATAACACACAATAAGAATTCACATTATAATAAATTTAATTAAATTACATGCTTGAACAAGTGTGGGTAGTCGCGTTGCACGTCCTCCTCGCGCTCCCAAGAAGCTTCCTCAATTCCACTTCGGTTCCATTGAACTTTCACCAATGGGATCACCTTGTTTCTGAGTCTTTTGTCTTCTCTATAAGTATAGACCCTGGAATCCTAATAGAAGTCAAATCTCTAATGCGATCATCACTTACTGCTACTCTCCATCATGTAATTGCTTCTTGAACATTGAAACATGGAATACTCTGTACACTAGACATCGATGCTGGAACATCTAGTCCATATGAAACAACCCCAATAAGCTCCAAAATCCAGACTGGTCCAATATATCTCAGCTCAAGCTTCTCTCGCCTCCCGAATTCGCTGAACGTCTTTCATAGATGATACTTTCAGCACTACTAACTCTTCAAATCTGAAACTCCAAATGTCCTCATCTCTTATCTGCATAGCTCTTTTGCTGACTCTGAGCAGCTAGAATCTGTTCTCTGATCAAATGTTACTTTCTCAGCAATCTGCCTCATTAGCTCTGGTCTAAGTATTAAACATTTCCCCGGCCTTACCCGATATATAGGCGATCTGCAATGACTCCCGCTCGTTACTTCATTCAAGGTCACACCGATTGTCGTTAGATAATGGATGTCCTAGACGAACTTTATCAGTGGAATATAATCCTCCCAGCTACCTTGAAAGTCAACTGCACAATTCCGCAACCTGTTCTTCCAATATCTAATTTACTCTTTCCGTTTGACCATATGTCGGTGGATAAAATACATTACAGAAAGATAAATCTGTTACTCAAAAGAAAACCAGTAAACCCTTCCAAGAATGCAAAGTGAACACTAAAATCTCAATCTGACGCTATCGTATCTAGAACTCCATGAAGTTGAATAGTCTTTTGAATGAGTATCCTTTCATACGTCTTAGTGGTATGGTTAGTCCTTACTGGAATGAAATATACTGACTTCATTAGTCTATCCATTATCATCCACACAGAATCATTTTCTTTCTTTCTTTGACTTCGGTAACCCTACAATAAGGTTCATAAAAAGGTCCGCCCACTCCTATTTTGAAATGGGAAAAGATCAAAGTGTTCCTACCGGTCTCTAAAGTTCCACCTTCACTTATTGACAGGTAAGACACTTAGCTATGCACTCTGAAATCTTCCTACGCCTATCACTCTACCAAAAGTGTCTCTTTAAGTCCTTGTACATCTTAGAATTCATAGTCTTCAATAAACTCAATCCACCGTCGCTGTCTCTGGTTGAGTTCCTTCTGGGAGAAAAGATACTTCAAACTCTGGTGGTTGATGAACAACTCAAATTGCACTCCATATAAGTAGTGTCTCGTGACTTAAGTGCAAATACCACTACTGCTAACACCAGATCATGAGTGGGATAGTTTGGCTCGTGCACCCTAAATTGTCATGAGATATATGTTCTACCCTCTGAGTCTGCATCAAGATGCCTCCCAATCCAATGATGCATCTGAAGTCAAAACTGGCGTTGTAGCCAACTTAGCTTTTAAAGTATCAAAGGCCTTCTGGTATTCTGTGTTCCAAATGAACTATACACCCTTCTTCGTAAGGCGTGTATGCGGTGCCAAAATCTTCAAGAAGTCTAGGATGAACTTCCTGTAATAACCGGCTAACTTAAGAAGCTTCGAATCTCTGTCACCGTCTTTGGCGTTTCCAAATCAAGAACAATTGTAACCTTAGCTGGATCCACTGCTATACCCTCTCTGCTGGTAACGTGGCCGAAAAAATCTAACTTCTGAAAGCCAAAACTCGCACTTACGGAATTTAGCATAAAACTGATGTTCCTGTAGAGTCCTCAAAGCTAACCGTAGATGCTGCTTGTGTTCTACCTCCGATCTCGAATGAATGAGAATATCATTGATAAAGAAAATTACAAACAGGTCCAAGAAGGGATGAAAAACCCCGTTCATCAAATCCATGAATACCACGGGAGCATTAGCCAACCCAAATGGCATGACTAGAAACTCGAAAGGTTCATATCGAACCATGAAAAACGGCTTTGGGAAAATCCATCTCCCGAACCCACTACTATGATAACCAGAATGAAGATCAAACTTCGGAAAATACTACGCTCTTTGCAACTGTTCGCGGGAAAATCTGTGTTCTTCTTCATTGATTCCATTGTACACTTTCGTAATAGTTTATCGATTACAGAAATCCGGTCTTTTTATAAGATCCGGTTACAATGAAAAATCAAAATGAAATGAAAAAGATTACAACTTTCTTTCCTTGTTTGTCGAACGAATCGCGAGCTCCTGTTTTGCGGTCACTCGCTTTGTGTGGGTTCTTTGCCTGCGCCAGGGTTGTTTGCCGTGGACCACCGCGTGATCTCGATCCGGTCGGATCTACACGATATGACGGGTATTATCTCACGAAGGAAATAATAGCCGGGTGGGGTACTAATTCACCAAGGAAATAGTAGCCCAAGTATCGAAATCGACCAAGCGAATTCGAGACTCTTCTCGGGATCTAAGAACCAAGCTTAGATCCGGAGGAAAATCGTGTAGATCTTAGATCCGATCCCTCTCGAACTCTTGCCTTGTTTGGCGTGGATGATCGCCGAGCACCGGATCTCAAAGTCCAAGTCTTCAATCTTCTAAAGCTCCAATCTTTTTTAGATCTGAGATTTCAATTCTGCAGGGCTTCGCCTCCTCCAAAATCCAACCTCTGAAACAAATGAGCACAAGGCCTATTTATAGGCGCTCAAAACTGTGCCCCGTGCACAGAACAGGGCCTAGCCACCCCTGGGTGGCTCGGCCATGACCGAGCCACCTCAGGCCGAGCCACCTCAGGGTGGCTCGGCCCAGTGCCGAGCCCCCTCGGGCATTTTGGTTCCGTCGTTCGGGTTTTCCGGTGTTTCCGGTTCCGATTCGTTGTTGATTTGGACTTCGATTCGGTTGTGTGGTTGACTTGTTCGGATTCGATTCGTTTTGATCCGATTCCTGATTTGGCAGTAAACCCACTTCTGAGTTCGAGTCCAAAACCAATCTTGATTCGATCGTTATATCACCGAGTTCGCTCTTGTTTAGATGACTCGGTGATTCCCCGAAACGTTGGTTTGATTCCGCGTGCGAGTGGATGCATTCCAATGCTTGGGTGCGATTTGTTGGTTTCGTAGCCTTGTTATTCCGCTTCGTCGCGTGTCGTTTGGCTTCGGCGTTGCGGACTAACGGTCGTGCTTGAATACGTCGCCCGATGGTCGGTTCTATCGAATCGGCGTCGTCGAGCTGTGTTGTGGGACCTATAGGCAATTTTATACGCCTACAGATACCCCCTCCAAAGTATTTCAGCCTCGTTCTTTTATAGAAGAGTCTGGAATACTTTGGATGTGATTGTCCCAACCTTCAGTCAGTGTAACGGGACTTTGAAATGACTTCTGTTCTGGATTCCTTCAGTTCCTTCAGGTCATTCAGTGCTTTGTAGAACGCCTGTGAGGATTCCGGTGCTGCATTTATTGTCTGACCATTGTTGGAATTTTGAACTTGAAACCGATTCTTGATTTCTTGACTTTTAGCTCGAGTTGGTTGCTTCAACATAGAACTGATCATCGATTGACGGCGTCGTCCGGCGTTTGAGCTTCATTGCGACGCGTTGTCCGGCGTCCAGGCTTCATTGTGATGCGCTGTTCGACGTCTGACACAGTTTATACTCATACGTCCTCTGGAGTATACACAGTTTAAGCTCTTAAGGTATTGGAGCGTGGCGGATACTCGAGTCACGAGACCAATCTATAGAATTGATGCGTCAATGACTCGTACTTATAGAATTTTTGGCAAATTCTCAGCCATCAACGGATTTGATGAGCCTTTACCGACTACCATTTGAGTCGGGCTAGCATGCGGATTATTTAATTCCGTTCCGCATGTGACGTTAAGCTAAAAGAGTTAACCCTTTTAGTGCTACGATATTGAATACGTAGACTTCGTCTTTCTCCTGTGAAAAGACTAAACAGCAACGTGTGTTAGACGTTGACTTTAGGATTTTTGGCAAATCCTCAGCCTTCAACGGATTTGACATGCTCTCACTGATTACCGTTTGAATCGGGCTTACATGCGGATTGTTTAAATCCGTTCCGCATGTGACGTTGTGCTAAAGGAATGAACTCCTTTAGACTTTGTGCTATGATGTTGAATACATAGACTTTACCACTTGTTACGGGAATAGGCTACCCGGCGACGCGTGTGAGGCGCTGACTTTAGGGTTTTTGGCTAACCCCCAGCCTTAAACGGATTTGATTAGCCTTTACCGACTACCGTTTGAGTCGGGCTAGCATGCGGATTGTTTAAATCCGTTCGCATGTAACGTTGTGCTCAGAGATTGAATTCTCTGAGACTTTGTGCTATGATGTCGAATACATAGACTTCGCCATTGTTATGGGAATAGGCTACTCGGCGACGCGTGTGAGGCGCTGACTCATCCCTACTTAGGCTTCGGGATAAAATACCCCAGAATTGAACTCTGGTGTCTTTTTTCAATCGGAAAAAGACTAAACCGGCGACGCGTGTTAGGCGTCGACTTATCCTTTCTTAGGATTCAGGATGAAATTCCCCATGTGTGTGAGGCATGGATTTCGGTGTTATTAATAACAACCTGCCGCAATGTTGAATATGCGGACGGGGGTTCTTTTTAACGGTTAAAAACTAACCGGCCGCGCGTGTTAGGTGCGGACTTATCCTTACTTAGGTTTCAGGATAAAATACCCCAGAATCGAACTCTGGTGTCTTTTTCAATCGGAAAAAGACTAAACCGGCAGCGCGTGTTAGGCGCAGACTTATCCCTGCTTAGGATTCGGAATAAACTTCCTAGGATGAATCCTAAATTCTTGAAAAAGGATTGGTGTGGGAAGGAAGAATTTTATATTCTATTCCCAGAACAAGGAAAGGAGACTTGAGGTGGGATCTCCACCCCCAGAATCCGAAAAGGTGAAACTAAGAGTGGGATCTCCACTCCGAGAATCAAAAAGAATCGGATAACCCTAACTGTCGAAAGGTTTGATTACCGAACTAAAGATGAATTTCTCGTTTATCGAGAATGAATTGTGGTTTTGGTCCTAACTGTAGGAAGGTTTGACCAAGCGGGGGCTTGAGATGACCCTAACTGTAGGAAGGTTTGATCACTCGATTTGAAAGCGGACCTCTCGTTCATTGGAGGAATCGAGAGGGGATTTTGGTTGTGGCCCTAACTGTAGGAAGGTTTGACCAAGTGGGGGGTTTAAAACGATCCTAACTATAAGAAGGTTTGATCGCTCGATTTGTGGGCCTCTCGTTCATTGAAGGAATCGAGAGGGGATTTTGGTTTTGGCCCTAACTATAGGAAGGTTTGACCAAGCGGGAGGTTTGAGACGATCCTAACTGTAGGAAGGTTTGATCATTCGATTTGTGGGCCTCTCGTTCATTGAAGGAATCGAGAGGGGATTTTGGTTTTGGTCCTAACTGTAGGAAGGTTTGACCAAGCGAAAAAGGAGAGTAAGAGTACAAATCACTGTAAGATGTTGGTTCGTACAAATTACTCAAAGGGGGTTTCTGATGTTAAGTGATAAAGACTTAACAAAAACGGGGTTCTGACAATTCGTCAGTGATTTCAAGAGTGTTTAGTGTTTATCACTTTATTCATAATGATCGGGTTATCCCTAAGAATATTATATTTAACATTCTTCTGGGAACTTCCCGTTACATGAATTATCAACCCCCAGCTTTCTTTACAAAACTGGGTGCACGATCGGGTTATCCTTAAGAGTACCACGCACGGCACTCTCTAGGAACTTCCCGTGGAAGAAAGGAAATAGTTTAGACTCATATACCTATTGGAGTATCAGGGAGCAGTTTATACTCTTATACCGGTCGGAGTTAGGGAATACAGTTTATACTCGTGCACCCACTGGAGTTTCGCCATTCTTGACTGGCTTACTCCAGCGTTATGACGCCGGCTTCAACCAAGGTCTAGATACTATTCTTTAGAGTAAAGCAGGCCTTGGTGGGATGAAGGATCCTCCTGTGGTATGCGCAGTACTTCGGATCCGCAGTGTTGTCAGCTTCCTCCTGATTCGTGATCGGTAGGAGCTTGATCTTGTTGTTTTTAAGGAGCGATTCGAAGATGGTTGGAACATCCTCATCTTTGAAGGAGTACTCTTTTTGAGGCCTCTGATCCGAAGTCTTCTGCTGTCTCCGGGACTGCTGTTGTGACGTTTGATTAGCGTCAATAGCCGCTGCAGGTGTTTTGCCCTTACCGCGGGAGACGAAGTTTGAGTTTGGAGGATTAGTCATCGATTGACCCCTCTCGGCCTTCTTCCTTCGGAGGAAGCGTTCGGCTTGTTCCCCTCGGACCTTCAAGTCTTTCCAAGTATTGGACGGTGCTGTCCCTATTGCTTCCAACACGTCCAATGCGAGGTTGTTGTGGCAAGTATGGAGGATGAACTCCTCGGTGATCGGGTCCCGGCAATTTAACGCTTTGTTCCGGAACCTTTTGACGAAGGTTTCGACTAACTCCCCGTCCTTTTGTTTCTCGTCGAGCAACGTTCCGATGGATATCTCGGTGTCATCGTCAAAGAAATTGGTGAGGAACATGGTCTCCATATCGTCCTAGCTGCTCACGCTACCTGGCTTGAGGCGACGGTACCAATCGAAGGCGGCTCCACGAAGAGTGCCAACGAATGACCGCACCATCAGAGGCTCATTGCCGGAGATAATACCCAGGTGCGATTTGAAATAAATCAAATGCTGAGTGGGGGAACCTTTCCCATCGAATGGCGTGAAGTTGATTAGACTAAACTTCGCCGGATAGGGGATTGAATCCCACTCCCTTGGGTATGGACAAGGAATGCCCGTTTTCTTCACCTCTTGAGCGGACATCAAGGTATTGATTTTGCTCTCGAGGCTTTTGATCTTCAAGTTTTCACCTGTATCTTCGTTGGCATCCTCATTACCACCCCCTGCGTTGATGGGAGGGTCATCGGCATTGCGAGTTTCATCCGTATCCGTATGCTCAACTTCTTGAACAACCTGATTACGGTGGCTTGGTTCGCCTTGCTGGTTCCTCAGTGCCTGGATTTGCTGCTCATGCATCTCCCTCATGGTCTACATGGCCATCTGCATCTCGAGCCTGAAGGTCTCCTGTTGTTTAGCCATGGCTTCTTCAAGCATCTTGGCCACTTGTTCCGCGCTTATCATGAATGACTCGCGGGGTTCTCCTTCGCTGGATACAGTGTTGTCAGATGCAACCGCAGAGCAAGCATCCGATTCCTCATCTTCTGAGGGTGGTCTTATCTGAACCCTCCCATACGTCCTTTGTGAGATGGCTCCAGACTGCAAACGGGTTAAACGCCGAGATGCTCCCAGAATTGACTCGAGATCATCCCGTGCCAATGTCCTTTTGCTGGTCATGTTAGCGGTGACCCTTGGAAATTCTCCATCTTCAACCACCGCTCTCCTTCATTGGGAACGCGTAGGCCTTGGCTTTGGCGTTTTAGTGCTGAGCCTTTCAAATACAGAGATTCTCTCAGGGACTGCCTTGACGCAGTTGCACTCAGAGAGTACCGCTCGAATGAGCTTCGAACAAGGACATTGCGTTTCGAGCCTTCGAGGGCTCCTCTTTCTGGATTTGCTTGTACCCCCAGCACGATAGTATAACTCGTCAATTTGATCGGAGTAACCTATCGTGTGTTGGCACGATTTCTCAGGTATAACGTTATCATCATCGGATGACAACGTTTCCTTCTGAGAGCGAATTACCTTATTTGGACTTTCGAGAGTCACTCGCCTCGAAACGTGCCTTTGTGGGCGTGAATTCTCAACGGGCTCCCGAACTTCGATGCGCAAGGTAGTGCGCTCGGGTGCCGTGAACTCCTTGTCATGTTGAGGGTTGTGTCGACCCCCAGCATGTTGATTAGTTCGGAGCTGTCTCAGTGGGCCCAAACGTTCTTGGATTGGAGCTTTGCTTCGCTCCTCGGGAAGTGGACCGAGGCGCTCCAAGACTGACTTCCTTTTCTGGGATGGCTTTATGGGATCTCCCGGAATAGTTGTGGAAATCATCGGCGGCTTCGTTTGGTTCGCCGGAGGTTGAATCCGCTTCGAAGGTTGCAGAGGTTGCTCTTTGGCCTGAATTGCTACTTCGGATTTCGGCCTCCACACTTTGCGGGTTGGTGGCGGTTTCTTCATCACCTCCTTCTGAAGCTTTCTACGGGCTTCTTCAGCTTGAGCCCGTGCCTGCGCTGATAGTGCGCAATGCTTGCGAATGCGTTCCTCCAGCGTTGATCGGTTCTGTTTGACGCGGATCCATTCGTCCGTCGGCGGCTTGGAGGAGTTGCCATTCATCGGTTGTTGAGGCCGTTTACCTCTTCTGTTCTTCAGATCCGCCTTGTAGCGAACTCCGTCAACAGATTCCATCGCCTTTGCGAATTGTTTCGCAAGCCGTTGACGTTGCCTTTGGCGGGCTCTCTTCGAGAGAGTCACTACGCCCTCGGCAACGGAAGATTTGGCCAGAGCAGATCTGACCTGGTTGGAGGTTGGGGAGATCTCACCCAATGCAGCTTCGGCATCAAACGGGGCGAGATCTTCGTTGGTAGCTTCAACATCTTCGTACCAACGAAGTTTCCTCTTGGAGGAGAACTTTGGAGACTTGGACTTGTGGGAGGAGGTAGATCCGGACGAGGACGACAGGTACGCCTCGAACTTTTGTTGGTCGAACTCATATTCGACCTCCTCCACGACCGGGATCGGGATCCGCGGCTGCGACGCAACGATCTCGTCGGCGAGATCGGTGGCTCCCACTGTGGTCGCCAGATTGTTCGCGGGAAAATCTGTGTTCTTCTTCATTGATTCCATTGTACACTTTCGTAATAGTTTATCGATTACTGAAATCCGGTCTTTTTATAAGATCCGGTTACAATGAAAAATTAAAATGAAATGAAAAAGATTACAACTTTCTTTCCTTGTTTGTCGAACGAATCGCGAGCTCCTGTTTTGCGGTCACTCGCTTTGTGTGGGTTCTTTGCCTGCGCCGGGGTTGTTTGCCGTGGACCACCGCGTGATCTCGATCCGGTCGGATCTACACGATATGACGGGTATTATCTCACGAAGGAAATAATAGCCGGGTGGGGTACTAATTCACCAAGGAAATAGTAGCCCAAGTGTCGAAATCGACCAAGCGAATTCGAGACTCTTCTCGGGATCTAAGAAC
>BQKN01056238.1:0-13845 GCA_022839385.1 Asparagus kiusianus
GCAACGCGCTGTCCGGCGTTGACCTAGGGCTACGCGTTGACCGGCGTCCACCTTAGGGTTTTGAACCGCGTGGGTTGACTTTTGTCATCACGTGTTGACTTTCGTCGCCACGTGTTGACTTTTGTCGCAACGCGCTGTCCGGCGTTGACCTAAGGTTACGCGTTGACCGGCGTTCGCCTTAGGTCAACGGGACCGTCGAAAGGTTGAAGTGTGAAGTTCACGCATATCCTCAATCGCCGGCGAAGACAATGAACATCGGGGGATCGGAATAATCGTTTGGGGATTGAAATGGCCATCCGGGGGTCAAAAGGCTGTCCAGGGGGTCAAAACCCGGGCAAAGCACCCCGGGGTGCCTCGGCATTGCCGAGACACCCCTAGGGGTGTTTGGCTCCTCTAATTGGTCCCCCCCTTATTCGTCCTTTTGTACACTTGTACATGGTCCCCCCCTTCTCTTTCATTTGAATTTCAAAGAGAAAAGTTCCCCCCCTTTTTGGCCATCCCTCAAAACCGAGCCCCCCTCTCCCCTATTCGGTTTTGGTCTTCTTCTTCCCCAAGCCAAGTTTCCTCCATTGTAGAATCCATCAATCCTTCGAGAGATTTGGATTTTTTGGCGGGTACCCATTTGCCGGAATCGCATCCTCTCCCAAACGAGGGCTTCAACTTGCATTTCCGAGCCCGGAGGAGTCTCTTTTGATTTGGTAAGTTTCTCTTCACAATCCCCTTATTTTCTTGCAAAGATCATTCATTTATGTTTGCAATAGATAAGGGTTTATGGATGAAATACTCACTTGGGGGTTTTATTGCAAAAACCAAAACTTTGGGGGGTTTTTGTGCAAAATAGGTAATGGCCGAAATTTGAGGGACTTGTTTGCAAAATGTGGCTGAAATTTTGTGGGGGTTTTTGTGCAAACATGAATTGAAATTCGGGATTAGGGTTCATGTTTGTTTCCTCAAGAGAGGGGGTGCTTTGTGCAAGAGGATTAAAGGAATTGTTTGGAGGGGTTTATTTGCAAAACAGCCCATATAATTTTCTGGGGTCTAATTTGCAAAATAACCACGAATTTGGGGCTGAAATTCAGAGAGTGTTGACCCTAAACTCTTGATCGAATTTTCGGTAAAGGCACGTGGATGCAAAACCAAAAGTTCGAGGAGGGGCTTTTATGTAAAATTGACCAAATTCTGCAAAAGGACTTATTTGCAAAATTTGATCAGAATTGTAGGGTACCGGGATGTTAGATGATCAAGTATAATGACCATGACCCGAGTCACACGTGTCCTTGGCCTGAATTTGGCCTTGAGTACGGGGGGTATTTTGGGTATTTCACCAAAATTTATCGCGAAACGGCGATTATCGTTTTGCATGCACGACATTCGTAGGTTTAATTAGACTTTAACTGCAAAATCCTATTTGTTTATAGGATTTCAAGTCCAAGTGCTTAATTTCCCCTTTTTCGATATTTCGTGAATATATATTGTACCTGATGTACTGCTCTTTACTGCAGATTTGCGATGTCTCCCCGTCGATCTCGACCTTCCGGGAGTCACTCTCGCTCGCCGCGTAGCGAGGAGGAGGCTCCTACGACATTGTCCCCAGCGACCTCATTCTTCGGGGGTGAGAATCTTACATCTTTTATATCCCGGATTGACCTTTCGCGGGTCATGATGGAAGAACCGATACCCCTCCCGCGGGGGTTAAGGTTTCAGACTTGTTTTGCTTAGCCAATTCAAGTCTTTGGGTATATTGGGGCGATCTCGTGTTGCCTTACACCTTATAGGTCGGTACATGTTATCACGTGATTGTATACCGTCCTCCTGGTGTAAGGCACTCGAAATCGTCTTCACCAATTATCCCGTGAACAACCTCATTTTGCCTTTATGAGATAGATATTCTGATCCCATCCTTATGCTTTGTTGCAGTCATTTTTTCCGGTGGTAGCCTTCCTTCTCACACGACTACCGGTCGTAGCCGCGAAATCATCCTAATATCCGATGATGAAGGGGAAAAGGATCCTGCTACTGCAATTGTGTCTGACCAAGAATCCGTCTTTTCGGTCTCTGAATCAGCACGGGATATCCTCCAAAAGGTAGAGCGGGTTGTCCAACAGACGGTCGATGCCATCAGTTCTGGATGGGGGAGACCATGTGATTTGCCCCTTTTCATAGAAGACAGTCTTGAGGACATCCGGCGTGTGGGTGGCCCCCGTCTAGCAGGGCAATGTGAGGCGATGTTGATTTGCGTAGAGGGGCTCATATCTCATTTGGAAGAGTTGGTAAACCTCGACTCTTATGATGAGGACACCCCGCTCGTGGTTAAGGCTCAGGTTCAGAGGACACATGAGCGCAAGATCCGGGCGCGACGCATCTCAGAGCAAGAAGTGATTGTTGCGAACTTGTATGAACGCCAGCTTCGTCTGCAGAGTAAGATGGATGCTTACAACGCCATGGCTGATAGTACGGGCACCAGGACCGTCCAAGGGGAGAGGACTCTGAGGGATTTTGAGCTTGAGAGCACCAGAGTTCAGAATGCTTATCAAAGAGAGTTGGAGGTTCTTCGCACATTGCGCCGAGAAGGCGTAACAGCCGACACTGCCGCCGCTCTTGCTTACGACAAGCTTCAGAAGGAGGAAGGGGAGAGGGTTCGAGCGGAACACACCAAGAAGATTGCCGCTGCTAAGGCTAAGCTTGCCTCCTTCAGTTTGCTAGATCTGATTTGAGACGTTTTCTTGTATCTTCATTTGGCTTGATCTATCACTAGGACTCTGTATTTGCTTTTCTTTGGATGTTTTGGTACACCCTCAGCCCTTAATGTTATGACTTTGAATTCGTAAACTCTGTCATTCATCATTTTCTTTTTATGTGGAAAAAGGGCACTTTGCACCGCGTATTAGGCGATGACTTACCCCTACTTAGGATTCATGATAAAATTCCCCGTGCGTGTGAAGCCCGGATTATGGTGTTATTAATAACAACCTGCCACAATGTGGAATATGTGGGCTTTTGTCTCTTTTTACGGTTAAGGACTAACCGGCAATGCGTGTTAGGCACTGACTTATCCCTCCTTAGGATTCGGGATAAAATTCCCCGTGCGTGTGAAGCCCGGATTATGGTGTTATTAATAACAACCTGCCATAATGTGGAATATGTGGGCTTTTGTCTCTTTTTATGGTTAAGGGCTAACCGGCAATGCGTGTTAGGCACTGACTTATCCCTCCTTAGGATTCGGGATAAAATTCCCCGTGCGTGTGAAGCCCGGATTATGGTGTTATTAATAACAACCTGCCACAATGTGGAATATGTGGCTTTTGTCCCTTTTTACGGTTAAGGACTAACCGGCAATGCGTGTTAGGCATTGACTTTGGGATTTTTGGCAAACCCCCAGCCTTCAACGGGTTTGACTTGCCTTTACCGATTGCCGTTTGAATCGGGCTAGCATGCGAATTATCTAAATCCGTTCCGCATGTAACGTTATGCTAAGAAAATTGCTTCTCTTAGACTTACTGCTATGATATTGAATACATAGGCTTCATCTTTCTCACGGGAAAGACTACCCGGCAACGCCGGTCAAGCGTTGACTTCATCCCTGTCTTTTCTGAAAGCAAAGACAGAGGAAAAGGTGCTATGATTTTGAATACATAGACTTCATCTTTCTCGCGGGAAAGACTACCCGGCAACGCCGGTCAAGCGTTGACTTCATCCCTGTCTTTTCTGAAAGCAAAGACAGAGGAAAAGGTGCTATGATTTTGAATACATAGACTTCATCTTTCTCACGAGAAAGACTACCCGGCAATGCCGGTTAAGCATTGACTTCATCCCTATCTTTTCTGAAAGCAAAGACAGGGGAAAGTGGAGACTAGAAGTGGGATCTCCACTCCGAGAATCGAAAAGATTCGGATAATCCTAACTGTCGTAAGGTTTGATTATCGAATCGAAAGGTTCAAACGACCCTAACTGTCGTAAGGTTTGGTCATTTGACTCTGAAGAGGAAGAATTTTATATTCTATCTTCAGCAGGAAAGGAAACTCGAGGTGGGATCTCCACCCCCAGGATCCAACAGGTGAAACTAGAAGTGGGATCTCCACTCCGAGAATCGAAAAGATTCGGATAATCCTAACTGTCGTAAGGTTTGATTACCGAATCGAAAGGTTCAAACGACCCTAGCTGTCGTAAGGTTTGGTCATTTGACTCTGAAGAGGAAGAATTTTATATTCTATTTTCAGCAGGAAAGGAAACTCGGGATGGGATCTCCACCCCCAGAATCCGACAGGTGAAACTAGGAGTGGGATCTCCACTCCGAGAATCGAAAAGATTCGGATAACCCTAACTGTCGTAAGGTTTGATTATCGAATCGAAAGGTTCAAACGACCCTAACTGTCGTAAGGTTTGGTCATTTGAATTGAAAGTGGACCTCTCGTTCGTTGAAGGAATCGAGAGGGGATTTTGGTTGTGGTCCTAACTGTAGTAAGGTTTGACCAAGTGGGGAGTGTGAGAATGATCATAACCGAAAGAAGGTTTGATCGCTCGATTTGTGGACCTCTCGTTCATTGATGGAATCGAGAGGGGAATTTGGCTTTGGCCCTAACTGTAGTAAGGTTTGACCAAGCTGGAATTGTGTGGTGGAGACTATGAGTAGTCAATCATCATTGAAAGTTTTGTGAGGAAAGATTAATCCATCGAATGATTAGATCTCATCTCAGCAAAAGAGTGCTTGTGAGAGTTAGATTCTGACAAACAAGAATATTCTGAATTCGAACATTGGTTTCTTGTTCATCAGCGACCGGGTTATCCCTAAGAATACCCCGATGTGGTATTCTTCCGGGAACTTCCCGGTACCTCAATCCCTCTGAGGATACTAAGGATAGTACCTCTTCAGAAATTTGCCATTTATTGGCATCATGAGCCGATCACCATCTTTGGTGATTAGGCGATATGCGCCGTTCGAGTAGACTGTTTCCACTACGAACGGTCCTTCCCATTTGGGTTCAAATTTGCCTTTCTTCTTGGAGTTAAGGATCATGGGACGTCTTTCAGTTAAGACCAAATCCCCTTCCTTAAAACTCCTTTGTCGAACTTTTTTGTCGAAGGCTCGAGAAATTCTGGCTTGGTAAAACTCGATGTGCTGTTGAGCTTCCAGGCGCTTTTCATCGAGCATCTCGAGTTCTTCGAGGCGCTTCTGATGTTGTTCCTCGGTCGTCATCTGGGTTGCAAGAGCGATCCGAAGAGATGGAATTTGAACTTCCAGAGGGAGAACGGCTTCACATCCATACACCAATGAGTATGGGGTTGCGCCGGTCGGTGTACGCACCGTGGTACGATAGGCCCATAGAGCTGCTTCGAGCTTATCATCCCAATCCCGCTTGTTATTTCTCACAAGCTTTGATAAGAGCTTTATGATAGTCTTGTTGAAGGCTTCAGCTAACCCGTTTGCTGTGGGGTTATAGGCTGTTGACGAGATGTCCTGAATTTTGAACTTTTCGCAGAACCTTATGAAGGCGTTGCTGATAAATTGAGGACCGTTGTCGTGTATGATTCGTCTTGGAACACCATGCCGATAAATGATATGGTGCTTGATGAATGCAATGACGTTGCTCGTCTTGACTTCTCTGAGTGGAACTGCCTCAGCCCATTTGGAGAAGTAATCGGTGATGGCCAGGATGAACCGATCGCCTTTAACCGAAGGGGGATTTATAGGACCAACAATGTCCATTCCCCAGGTCTCGAACGGCCACGACGTAACCGAAGGATGTAGATGTTCCGGAGGCTGGTGCATGTAATTCGCGTGTACCTGACACGCGTGACACTTCCGGGCGTATACAATTGCCTCATGCATCATGGAGGGCCAAAAGTATCCCATTCTCCTGATGCGATCATAAAGCTTGGGACCAGGTTGGTGCGCACCGCACTCTCCTTCATGTGCCTCTTTAAGCACTTCTTCAGCTTCTTTGGTTGATAGGCAACGTGCCAGCATGCCATCATACCCCCTGCGGTATAGCGTTCGATTCTCCGTATTATAGTAGAATCTCGGAGCTCTTCGTCTGATCGACTCTCTCTCCTTCACGTCTTCTGGCAAGATTCCGTGCAAGACGTAGTCGATGATGGGGAAACGCCAATCTCGAGGTTCGAACTCAGCCTGAGTTGTGTGCACCTCTTGGGCCTCTTCCTCCCTGCTATTTTCATCATAAAGTGGCACTAAGAGTTGGTGGGTTCTTACCGTGACAAATTGTTCTGTCCCGGGTGGCTGCGCCAGAGATACGGCTAAAGCTGCTAACGCATCTGCGTAGGTGTTCTGCAACCGCGGAACGTGCTCGATGAAGAATCCTTCAAACGACTCCGCTAGCTCCACCGCTATCTTGTGGTATGGTAGCAAATCCTGACTTCGGACTTCGTATTCCCCTTGCACTTGTTTGACTATTAGTTGAGAATCGCCGAAAGCTTCGAGATACTCAACCCCCAGCTCTTTGGCAAAGTTGAGTCCTATAATCAGTGCGTTGTACTCTGCCACATTATTCGAGCATGGCTCGGTTAATGAGTAGGCTCGAGGCATCACATGTTTTCCTGGGGAAACTAAGACAACTCCAACTCCGGAGGAGACCTTAGAACACCCAGGAGCACCTACGGCATTAGCTGTTCGTGAAGCGCCGTCGAAGTACAAACGCCACACTTGTTGGTGCGAAGTTGCGTTGACTTCGTGGGTTTCATCAGGTAAGTCGTCGTATATCTCGGCGGCGTCCGTAGCTGGATTAGCTGCCAAGAGATCACAGATGGCCTGTCCTTTTACTGACTTCTGCTGTTTGAAGTGCAGATCGTATTGGGACAAGAGTAAAGCCCACTTCGCTAATCGCCAGCTCATGGAAGCCGGTTGAGTCATGAACACTCGGACCGGGTTAACTTTGGAGATGACGTAGATGGTTTGTCCAACCAAGTAATGCCGCATCTTCTGGATGGCGAACACTAAGGCGAGGCATTCTCTCTCAATCATGGGATATCGAGATTCTGCGCCTACCATGGTTCGGCTTAAGTAGTATACCGCCTGCTCGTGATCGTTATCGTCATCTTGTGCAAGCAATGCACTTAATGAGTGGCTCGTCGCCTTGACATAAATCAAGAACGGTTTGCCCGATTTCGGTGCAATGAGTACGGGAGGTTTCGAGAGATATTCTTTGATACTCTCGAACGCTTTTTGACAAGCCTCGTCCCATACAAATGACACGCCCTTCTTTGTGAGCCTGGAGAACGGTTGGCATTTTCCTGAAAGGTTTGAGATAAACCGACGGATATACGCCAATCGCCCTTGCAGTCCTCTGAGCTCCTTGAGGTTCCTCGGAGGTTGCAATTCATTGATCGCCTTCACTTTGTCCGGATCAATGTGAATACCTTTGGTGGTGACGACGAATCCCAGGAATTTGCCACTGGACATTCCGAGGAAAGACTTGGTAGGGTTCATCTTCAACTGATGGGCCCGCATCAAGTCGAACATGGTCTTCAAGTCTTTGATATGATCATTCTTATCACGACTTTTCACGACCAGATCGTCCACGTAGCACTCAACCGTCTTTCGGAGATGTTCCTGAAAGATCTTCGACATAGCTCGCTGATATGTAGCACCTGCATTCTTCAAGCCGAAGGGCATGACTGTGTAGCAGAATACGCCGAGAGGCGTTCTAAATGCAGTATGCTTCTCATCATTTGGATGCATCTTTATCTGGTTGTAACCAGAGAAACCATCCATAAAGGACATCCTCTCGAACCCACACGTGTTGTCGATGATAACATCCGTGATGGGGAGAGGAAAGTCATCTTTTGGGCAAGCAGCATTGAGGTCCCTGAAGTCAATGCATATCCGGATCTTCCCGTTCTTCTTCAGGACCGGGACAATATTGGCAAGCCATTCGGGATGTTGCTCCTCTCGGATAAATCCCGAATCAACGAGCTTTTTGACTTCAGCTTCGATCGCTTCCATCATTTGCGGACAAAACTGTCGTTGCTGTTGTTTGACTGGTTTGACCTCCGGCTTGATGTTGAGACGATGCACTGCTACGTTTGGGTCGAGACCTGGCATGTCTTCATAATTCCAGGCGAACACGTCGATGTACTCCCGGATAAGAGAAATCAACTCCTCCTTCTCCTCAGGTAGGAGACTGCCGCTAATAAATATCGGCTTTGGATTCTCCTCAGTTCCCATATTCACCTGGACGACTTGATCTTCGGAAGGAGGCTCTCTTTGCTCGAACCTATCACCGTACTGCATGCTTAAGTGATGAACCCACGGGTCTTCCCATGTCGGCATCTCATCATCTTCTTCTATTGTCGTTGGATCAACTGTGACCATGTTCGACATTAGCTTCTTAAACACTTCACCAAGACTAGCGTCGGAATCCCAACCCGAAGAGTCGGAAGAATGCCCCTTGCTAGTCTTGTTAGCAATTTGGTCGATGATTTGCCAGCCACACTCATCATCTGATGAGACATAGCCTAGCCCTCTTTTGTGGCGATAGTAATTATCGGGTTTTCCCTTCGGTACATAGGCCATCCGGGGTGGAACCCGTGGACCTCGACCAAAGAAAAGACCCTCTCCGATCTTGAAGTCATACCCGTGCCTTTCCATCATGTTGCGCGCTTTCGCATCGTATTTGGATAGATGACGGGCCGGCTTATCATCGTCGTCTTCCTCTTCTATGAAGTGGTCGGGTATCGGAGATGCTCTTCCTCTGCCGTAGACGACCTCCTTTCCACCCCCAATCCCTGCGGGGATGATAAGCGTTGTTCCGCAAGGGTCGTGTACCTGCTTCTTCGTCAAACAAAATGATTGAAGAGGCATATATAAATCAGGGTTAGCATAGAGTTCGTTGGTGATATCATCAAGACCCGTCGAGTACTTTAAATCATCGTTTATTGATAGTTCTTCGGCAAGTTGCCAATTACAACTATCTTCCGATGATTCATCATCGTCAAGATTGATTACAATGGGTACAATGTCGTTTAAAACAAAACCGCCATCATAATCAAACCCTGGTTCGGTATCAGCTTCATCTCCGCTGTCCGTTCCTTGGGCCGATGGTTCAGTATCGGATTCAGCGCCGTATAAAAGGGAATCGGTAAATAATTCTCCAATCCCTTGAACGGTTGCTTATCCGCGACCACCGTCTTGACGTCATTATCTGTGCCCACATATTTGAGGCACTGATGCAGAGTTGACGGGACTATAAGGTTACCGTGGATCCAAGGTCGACCCAGCAGTAAATTATAGGATGTTTCCGCGTCAATCACATAGCATGTTACTTCCGACTTCAAATCCCCGATCTGGCATTTGATTCGGATCTTCCCCAAGGGTTTGGACCCGTTGGTGTTGAATCCGTAAATCGTCGTGCCAGTGGACGCTAATTTGCTAGTCGGGATTCCGAGATGATGCATCAATCGGAATGGCATGATGCTAACAGCGGAACCCAGATCGACTTGGATCCGGTTGACAACGTTGGAGCCAATATGCCCGGTGAAGTACAACGGCCTGTCATGATTTGAATTCTTCGTCTGCATATCTTCCTTGGTGAAAGAGATGCAGGGGAAGTGATGAGCCGCCAAATTGCATTGTTGAGCTGATGACTCTGGTTCTTCGGAAGATGGCTTGATTCGAGTTAAGAAGGCTTCGGAATCACTCAAGGCTTCTTGTAGCGCCTTCCGTGTATCCTTCGACAATCGCAGCAACTCGTACAGGGTTATGCGAGCCGGGATGTTGGCCAATTGCGCCATAATGTCGAAATGGGGCTGAGAGTTTGTATTCCCTGGTTTGTCTCGCCCGATTGGATGATTGAATCGAGACTGCCTCGGGTTCTGAGCTTCTTGGCGTACGGGCTCTTTTCCTTTATCCTTCTGTGGGATCTTCTCCGTCGCTGCTGGTGTTGGGGGAATTGCTGCAATCCCTAGTCCTGCTAGCGTCTTGGAAGGTGGGGTTCTGGTACCCAATTGCTCGGAAGCATCCGGATACTTGAAGTGATATTCGTTCCCGCTTCGAGTTGCAAAGGCTTCCTGCTCGTCCTCAGAAAGTGGGAAGGTTGGAATTTTGTCATCATCTACCCCCGGTATAGCAGAGGCCCCGTAACAGGATTTGCCCTTCCTCTTCGACTTCTTCTTGTTCTTTGTGGAAGAGGTCGCGGCCCATTGTTCATCTGCGATCAAGTCCGGATGAACCCACAAGATCTCGCCATTTGGGGCTGTGTGTGGCACAAGCCCTTTCTGGCGCTGCTGGTGTGGATCATCGTTCACTGTCTTCACTGCTGCTTTGATCACCGACTCGTGTTGGAACCAACTCGAGGGAACAGATCCAAAGCTAATGGACACGGTATTTGCACCTAGCTTCTTCTCTTTGGGCTGCTTCATAGTAATAACCCCAACATCGATCAGGGCCTGAATCTTATCTTTGAGAGCGTAGCATACCTTGGTAGGATGATGCACTGCCCTGTGGAATGCGCAGTATTTCGGATCATTGACCCTCTTGGCATCTTCTTGATCCTGAATCGGCGGAAGCTTGATTTTATTGTTCTCGACCAAATACTTGAAGATACCGGGGATTTCATCCTCTTTGAACGAGTAGACTTTTGGGAACCTTGGCTCCCCAACCTTTTGCTTCTGGGGCTGTTGTTGCCACATGGGTTGTTGAGGCGCCCTCTGTTGTTGCTGTTGCGGCTGCTGCGGCTGCTGCGGCTGTTGCGGTTGTGCTTGTACTTCAAAGACTTGATTTGCGACCACCGCATTCGCATGCGCCTTCCCTTTACCCTTGGGGGTAAAATTTGGTTGCGGGGCATTGTTGGGTATTTGTCCCCTCTCTGCCTTTTTCCTCTTGAGGAATCGTTCAGCTCGCTCTCCACGCATCTTTAAATCCTTCCAGGTTTTAGATGGCGCCATTCCCATGGCTTCAAGGATGTCGAGCGTCAAATTGTTGTGGCAAGTCTCAAGGATGAAATCCTCGCTGACCGGATCCCTACAATTCATAGCCTTGTTTCGGAACCTCTTTACGAAGGTTTCGACCGTCTCGCCGTTCTTTTGCTTTTCATCGAACAGCGTGCCGATTGAAACCTCGGTGTCATCATCAAAGAAATTAGTTAAGAACATGTCCTCCATGTCATCCCAGCCGTTGATACTTCCGGGCTTGAGACGGCGATACCAATCGAAGGCAGCTCCGCGAAGAGTGCCAACGAATGACCGCACCATGAGGGGCTCATTTCCAGAAATAATTCCTAAATGAGACTTGAAGTAGATTAAGTGTTGGGTAGGGGAACCCTTCCCCTCAAACGGCGTAAAGTTAATTAGATTAAACTTTACCGGATATGGGATCGATTCCCACTCCCTTGGATAAGGACAGGGTATACCGGATCTTTTTACCTCTTGAGCACTCATCAAGGCGTTGATTTTGCTCTCCAGGTCCTTCATCTTCCTGTCCTCACTCGTCTCGGTCTTCGAGTGGCTTCTGGGAGAGATGACATGGTCCTCTTTTGCATTATCTTCTGCGGGACCACCCCCATTGTCAGTGTTGACAGGAGGGATGTTGAGATTATCCGCCTCCCGTTCGCTCTCTTCTGGATTGCGCCGATTTGGTTCTCCTTGATGGACCGTTAGCGCCGCAATCTGTTGGTCGTGCATCTCTCTCATCCGCTGCAGGGTCATCTCCATTTCGAACTTGAAGCTCTCCTTTTGCTTGGCCAGGGCTTCTTCAAGTATCTTGGACACTTGTTCAGCACTGATCATGAGTGAGTCGTAAGGTTGACCCGCACTCGACGCCGTGTCATCGGATGCGACGGCGGAGCAGGTATCAGAATCAGCATCTGATTCTTCTTCTTCTAGGGAAAGTCCCTTATGTACTCTTGGGTAATTCTTTCGTTTGATGGTTCCCGACCGTAACCACGTCATGCATCGGGATGCCTCGGCAAGCTGATCCAAGTTGAGACGTGGTGTTGATCCCCCTCTGCCGGTCATGTTGACTGACACTTTCGAGTATTCATCCTCTCGGCGGAGCGGTTTCTTCTTGTGGAAACGCTTCGGCTTGGAGAGTCTCTCGAACACCGAGATTCTTGTTGGGGTCTGAGTACAGCAACACTCGGACAGCACTGCCTTGATAATGTTGGTACACGGGCAGCGGGACTCCATATCCTGCATGTATCTCTTTCGAGGTTTTCCCACACCCCCGACCCTGTAGTACAGCTCATCAGCTTGATAGCTGGAGAAACCTACAGAGTGTTGGTAGGTGTCCCTTGGTATAACACGCTCATCCTCAGACGAGTGTGTTTCTCCTTGGGAATGCAAAACATGGTTAGATTTTTCAAGAATGGCCCGTTCAATTTTACGCTTTTGGGAGCGTAGAAATCGAACGGGCTCTTTTAGTTTGACTCGCAACTCGGTGCGGTCGGTGATAGGGGCTTTCCCTTTTTCATCTTTCTTGGGGGGATTGATTCGACCCCCGGTCTGGTTTTTAACTTGGGGACCTTTCAATGGTCCCAGCCGTTCTTTGACGGGTATTCTTCCTCGGTTCTCCGGTAAGGGACCGAGGCGACTCGTCAAAGGAACCTGGGATCTTGAATGATCCCCTTTTTTACCTGGCCCTGTTGAGGATGCCGGTACAGGAGGAGTAGGCTCTGATTTGGTTGAACTCTGGGCGATAATCTTGCCCTTCTTGGTTTGAGGTGTTGGGTTTGTTTTGCGTACCCACACCAGTTTGCTTGTAGACGGTGTTTTGACCACCGTTCCTTGCTGCATCTCCTCTGCCTTCTTTAGGAGGAGCCGGGCGTGTGCAAGTAGAGCGCGGTGCTTCTTGATTCGCTCCTCGAGCGTGGAACGGTTCCTCTTGACGCGGATCCACTCACTTGCTTCTGTTTTGGAGGGGAGGTTGATTGTTTGCCGCTGCTCTTGTCGTTGCCTCGACTTCAGATCCTCTGCATAGCGCACTCCATCTTTCGACTCCTTAGCCCTGGCGAGCTGTTGAGCGAGGCGTTGGCGGTGTCTTTGGATCGCCCTTTTTGATGGAGTTGGAGCAGCATCACCCATTGCCTTTGGTGCTGTTGGATCTACGTTCTTGACCACACTGATCGACGCAAGGCCGTTGTGTGGTGCAAGTGTAGCAGCAGCGACGGCGGGGTCTTGAATTGAGGAGTTGGAGATCCCGCAAGCCCTTTTTGGGGATGGGTTCTTCCTGCGCCGATGCGGAGAGGCAGATCTGGAGGAGGAGGAGGAGAGGTACTCTTCATACTTCTGCTGGTCGAACTCGTATTCAATCTCTTCATTCACCCGGATCTTGAAGGCCGGTTGCGTCACTCCGATCTCGGCAGCGAGGTCGGCGGCTCCCACTGTGGTCGCCAGCTTGTTTCCGGTAAAAGTTGCTGTTTTTATTACTTTGATATCTGTTACAACTTCGAGCGTTACAACAGTATAAAATGAAAACAAAGGGGTACAACTTAAACGAAAATAAACACGAGAGCCCGGTTTGGTACGGTCTCGCTTGCGTGGGTTGTTGGCCTGTGACGGGGACGTCGATATCCGTGGACCGCCGACTCTTCAAGATCCTTCTGGGAAAATCCGGCAGAGCTTCGTCTATCCGCGTGGGATATAGAAGCAGAACTTCGTCGATCCGCGTGAGATCTAGAAGCGTAAAGCGTATATCTCGGCTAAAACGAGATAATAGCTCTTCTTAGTGTCACCGTTAAGGAGCAACACTAAGGAAAGGGGGGGGGTGAATGACGGTGGAGACTCCTCGATCCGGCAGGGCTTCGCCGCTCCAAACTCCGAAATTTCAGATCTCGAGGATAATCCCAAGACCAGAAATTCTTCTCCCAAAACCAAGGCTAAATCAGAGCAAAATCAAGA